>JAWLRI010000217.1:950347-1007721 GCA_034781795.1 Crypturellus tataupa | reverse complement strand
TCATCTGCAAATTTGCTGAGGGAGCACTCTGTGCCTTCATCCAGGTCATTGATGAACAAGTTGAACAGGATTGGACCAAGGACTGACCCCTGGGGGACCCCACTCAACACAGGCCTCCAACTAGACTCCGCACAATAGGGCCAGTCCTAGAGTTTGCAGTGCTCCCTGCACATCCCTAGATGAAAGCAGGTTATCAGGAGTGGGAGTGGGATTCGAACCCACATCTACACACAGAGACTGCACTCTTAATGCAGCGCCTTAGACCACTCAGCCATCTTGACACAACAATCACCATTTAATCACCATGTTGATGCCACAGGCTCTTGTGAGCATTGGACCAGTGCTCCATCCTCAAACTCCTTGCACACCCCAACTGGGAAGGTGGCTCTGCTGCATTACTGTGCTGCAGGAGCTCATAGGTTTGGGGCTGAAGCATCTCCCAGCACTTGGGCATTCTCAGATTATGTCATCCTTCCTCCTCCTTTCTCCAAAACACTCCCCAGAGCCATGCGGATTCTCAAGGGTCCAAAAACAAGAGCTTTCTGCTGCTATGGGGAGAAAAGGGGAGCTCAATGCATGTGATCTGGGATACGAGGGTCCCCTTGAGTATGCTCCATGATGCACCGAGGGAGGCAAAGGAAGGGAGCAAGGTTCTCCTTGCACACATGCGATGGAGATGTCAGTGGTGCTGAGCGCTGCTTCTTTCCTTGCAGGGCACGCCGTACTATGTCCAGGTGTCTGCCTACAACATGAAGGGCTGGGGCCCTCCGCAGAGATCAGTGCCCCCTTTCGCCATCCCCTCAAGTAAGTCGGATGAGGAGGTGTGTGTGGAAGCCGCTACATCAGGCTGGGGATGGAGTGGGGCTGGGAACACCAAGGCTGCCTGCTGTGGCAGGCCAAGGGCCTGTCAGCGTGAGGACATGCACAGTGGCCTTCCGGACAGACACACGGATGTTGAAACTCTGGGCATCGTGCATGTTCAAGAGGAGCCCTAAAGCTAGGGGGAGAGGCTGTGTTTTCCCTTGGGTGATGCTGCCTTCAGCTGATAGGAACTTAGTCAAGCAAAAATGAACCTTTTACCTTGCAATGTCTCTAGTGAAAGCTGAATGGTTTTAGGCCATGTGGATTAGCCGTTCCTGAAAAGGAAGATAGGAGAAATAATAGAGTATTTTGCATTTTTCAATAAAAGGAAAACAAATTGCAGCAGTTTGCGCGAAGGGCAAACACCATTTGACATTTTAGCATTGGCTTCTAATTTAGCAGGGAGCTGTTTCAGGAGGAGGATTTTGCTTAGGGGGTCAGTGAAATCTGCCCCAGAGTGGCCAAACTCTGGCAAAAAAATCACTGTTTGCCAGCGACATGCCGGGGCTCCAGCCGCAGCCTCGGGAGGTCCCTCCTCAGGTCCTCAGAGCTTGGAGCTGTCCTGGCTCTGCAGGTGAGCTGCTCCGGGAGCCCTTGGGCAGCACCTCAGAGCTTGGTTACCCCGCGGAGCCCCGCATCTTCCCTGACGCTCAGCTGGGACAGAGCTGCTGGCTGGACCGCACACCAGGTCTCCCTGTGCTGCCAGCGGTCGCCTCCCCGTGCTGGCACCAGGACACATAGGGAAAAAAAGAAAGCACACAATTCCAACTCAAACAAGACAGCCCCAGAGCATTTGGGAAGACAGGCCAAGAGAAATAAATTGGAAAGAGTAGCTTGCAAGGGTGAAGCATAGTCCTGTTGTCTCAGCTGCCCTGATGCAGCCGTGTGGGACCGCAATTGCTGCTAACGCGTGCGTCGCGACTTCGTCGGAGCTGGGGAATGAAGGGTGATGCAGGCAATTGGGTCCCTGCCCTTCATCTCCACCTCACTGGAGACCTCATAAAACCTCTCACAGCAGGACACACAAAAAAAATCTGGTCAAGCAGCAGGTCCATCTGGTTGGAGGGCTGGATGTGCAACCATGAGAATGGTCTTCAGTGCAGGAGTTGCAGCATGGGATTGGATGTGCTGCTCCATCCAGACCACAACGGAGCTGTCTGCTAGTAGTCAGCTTGCAGCATACAGATCTACAACTAGAAATATAAATGGAGATTTCTAGATGCACATCTAGAAGTATGTAAGTAGGTACAGATCAAGATGTACATCTAGAAATACATGAATGGATATTAGTCTCGATCTGGATGCATACACACCGTATATGTAGAAAGAGTGTCTAGGTCTAGCTTCAGCTATATGAGCATTGTAGCACCTATAGGGAAAGGAACACAAATACTTTTACATATATCTTAATGCATGTAATGACCTTACACATAGATTCACGTTAAGGTGGCTTTATGCTGTCCTGGCAGGGGGTGTCAGCTGTGTCTGCATCCACTTTAAAGCCCCTTTGCTGTCCAGCACAGGTCAAGCTCTCTGTGAGCAAGATCCACACAATGCAGAACTAAGAGGGTGCAGAAGCCAGAGTGAATCAGACCTGAATGTTTTTTTTTATTATTTTTATCTACATTAATATTACTCCCTTCAGTAAAGAGCCCTCCTTGGCCCAGCAGAATATAGTCAGGCACCTCCCTGGGTGTTTTTAAAGTTCCTAAAAATAGTGGCAAGTCCCAGCCAAAGTTAACAGAGCTGAATTTTCCATGGAAAACAGCAGCAGGCAGGATGGGGGGTGTTTAAAGCAATTAAGGTAAAGCTAATGTAAAAGAGCCCTCAGGCCCCATCTTTAGGCCCTGCTGCCATCTCAAACCTGGGTGGGTCTGGCTAGAGAGCTTATTTATATATTTATCTAGATGAAGTCTCACCGCTTGCCTGAAGAGAACTTCAGTTCCAGGGGAGACCTGGAGGAAGATGCTAGAGACAACTTTTCTTTTTATAAGACCAGTGAAGAGCAGTCGAGATGGACATGGCCTTGCTGTTACCATGGTCATTTCCTCCAACTCATCCAGTTCTAGCTTGCTTGGAAGCTACTGTTTGCTGTGAAGTGGCTAGTGGTCCGAGAGTGCTGGTCTTCAGTGCTCAAGAAGAAGAGGACCACCCAACCCACCTCTCTGTAGGATGCTGTAGAGCCCAGGAGCCATGGCAGCCTCTGTGCTCCACCCTGCTGTTTCTGTGGGACACATCAGCATGGTGCCAGGAGGTTACGTGCCACAGGGAGGTTTTCTCCTCCAAGCAACCCTGTGGGCTGCAGGCGCTGGAGCTGCAGCGGGTGCAGGGGTGGCCAGGGAGTAGTGCTGGGCTCTCTCCGCAGACTGGCGGGAGTACGATGGCAGGGCCCCGCGGCGAAGGGGACAGGCCGAGGCGCTGGACCAGCTGCTCAGCCAGGTGAAGACTGTCCACCAGCACTGCGTTTGCCACGGTGAGCCGGGGTGCCAGGGCAGCATGCCGGGCTCTGCTCGGCTGCTCCTGAGGGGAGACTGGCGGAGGCAACTGCCGTGGGGCAGGTTGTGTGCTGGGCTCTGCGGGGCTGGTGTGGATGGAGCGGAGAGCACACAGCTCCCCTCCTGCAGAAAGGAGCAGCCTCACTGGGCACTGGCCTCCCTGCGAGTCCGGCCCTGGGAACTTCCCAGCACGAGAAGCCTCAGATTGGTCATGTCGCTATCGTGGCACAAGCAGCCAGTGCATACAGGGCTTGTGGGCATCGTCCTGTGCTTCATCTCATGCTCTCTTTTTCCCAGAACCCTGCAAGAACCAGTCGCAGAGCCGGAAACACTCGGTCTCCAAGAGCCTCAAGCACCTTTTCCACCCTGGCAGCAAGTTCCTCAAGACCCTGAAGCGGTGAGAGGCTGCAGAGCGCGGCTCCCAGCAGGGAGGTAGGGCTACCCGCTTGGGGTGTTGCAGGGTGCTCAGAGGTGGGTCCCTGCCTGCCCTGAGCCTCTTTGGTGTCGCTGGCTGCTGCTCTGGAGTGGAGATGTGGAGCAGGCTCATAACTCAGAAGCTCTGAGTGTCTTCCTTGATTGCTGCAATCTCACTGTCATTTCCAGTCAGCAGTGCTCGGGCCAGTCTAGGGGCACTCAGTGCCAACAGCCCCAGCCACTATCCCCAAGCATCACCCCATGTCCTGCCCTCCTCTAGAGTCTAACCACCTCCCTCCACCCTGCGTTCAGCCTCCGGATGTTTCTCTGCCTGCAAATCAGATCCATCAGAGCTGGTCACTGAGACTTGCCACTTAAGTCTGTTCTGCCATGTGCCTGTCTGATACCAGGCACACACTTTTCCTGCCAGTCTGCTGCCCATGAGAGTGACAGAGAAAAGTTCAAACCGTCATTCAGGACATCCCTTGAAAGAGAACCCTTTGGGAATGAAGCCATCAGCAACCCTTCACATCTACCTGTTCTCTCTGTGTAGGGGTCTTTACTTGACAGCCGTCTTCTACAAAGATGACAACATCCTGGTGACCCACGAAGATCAGATCCCTGTTGTGGAGATAGATGACACCTACTCCTGCCTGCTCATGCAGGATTTTCTGTGGTTTACCAAGGTAACTGGCCCAGGGGCCCTGTCATGGGCACTGGAGGCACATCAGCAATTGCCACAGGCCATATCTGTCCTGCTGATCTCCACCAGTGAGATGAGGACAGAGTACTCTGTGTCGTCCAAACGTGTCCTGGTGTGCAGAGCACCTTCCCTGCAATATCTTATCAGATGCTTCTCCATTCTTCTTCACTGCAGGCCGGTGCTTGCCCAGCTCCTTTCCCCCACAGGGAAAGCCCACTGTGGAGCTTCCACCCAGGCCTGGCTGGGTTTCTCCAGGGAGCTCCAGTGCAGCGGGGCGGGAGCAGTTGCACCATGTTAGTGGACACCCTAAGTGGATGAAGTAAGCCCAGGCTACTTCAGTAACTCGCACCAGACGACAGAACATCTGGCAGCTCCAGGGCTTCCCCACGTTGCCTCTGGGACTCCTCTGTGCTGCTGCATTCCCGTGCACTGCGGAGTGCTTGGCGCACATGAGAGTCACCAGGCAGCAGTGACCCGAGCTCCTAGCATGCACCACTGCTGTCCCCTTGTACACCACCACTGTCCCCTTGTTGGCAGCACCTTAGTGGCCCGGGTGCTGGAGCTTTGCAGCGTGAGCCGCTCACAGGCTTGCAGCCCTGCTCTGCAGGGACGGAGATACCACCAGGGAGAGACGTTACCAGACTGGTCCCATAAGGTCTGAGGATGGGAGACAACCACAGCCTCTGCTTGCAGGGGCAGCTCGGGTGCTGCTGGAGGCACGCTGCATGCCACTGTGTGCATGTGTGTGCTGATGCTCTGCAGTGTCTGCAGAGACACTGGGCAGCCTCTCATTTAATTGTGTCAGCACGGCTTTTTGTTGCAATAGCTGTTTTTTTCTGTAAGGAGCAGGACATATATGCTGCTGGGTCATGATTAGCTGTTACTAGACTTAAAAAAGGCAGGGATGGAAGCTCAAGACCAAATTGAGCTCCTACTGGATGTTTTTTTCCCTACTGGGAGGGAAGCCACCTCTTGACTCTCTTATATTTAGACTTGGAAAGGTCTCCCTCCTAGATAAAGTCAGATATCTAGGTGGGCACTGGCCAGCTCTTGCTTTGGTACAGACTCTGGGGACACCTGTGAGCTAAACAGATGCGTGCAGCCTGAGAAATCACTGGTATTATGCACCAGTGCATGTTCCCAATGCAGTTACCATGGAAAGGAAAACAGATTGCCCCAAAACGCATCTGTGTGAGCCAACTCACAGCCCTCAGGGTCAGTGACAGCCTGTTTGGTGTGCTGCAGGTGTCGTGCATGTGGGACGAGGTCCTGTGGCTGCGGCAGTGTGTCACTGTTTCCCAGTCGTCTTGTTCCTGTATCCTGCAAACGCGCTTCAAGATGCTGCTGGCCACCTCGCAGATGCAGGTGAGGAGAGGTGCAGGGGAGCATGAAAAGGGCAGCACAGCCTTTCCCATCCCACAACTTGCACCAGCTGTGGAGATTTAGAAATGTCTTTGTAGGTGTCACTGTGAGCAGGGATCCCTTTGTAGCCACAAATGGACACTCTGCGTGTGGGCAGATCCTCAACTTCTGCCAGCTCTAGTTGCCAGAGCAGAAGGACACAGATGGCCCTTCTCCCTGGCAAAGCGGTGGATAGGTGAGCATCAGTACTGGCCACCTTTGCTTTGTCTTCATTGACATGTCCCTGTTCACAGGGATAACTAGGTATCAGGCTTAAGGAAAACCTGCTGCAGAGGGGAATGCAGTTTCCAGTGTTGTGCTTTGCCAGGAGGGGCTGATTTCCATGAGGCAGAGAGGTGACACCACTGCCCTGCCCCATCCCTACCTGCTCTGATCTTGCAGAATGCCACTACTCGGCGACATCCCCTGACCTGTTACTTTTCTTTCTGCTCTTTCTCTGATTCTTTGCTCAAAGGGGCTGCTGGGAATCCAGGACCTGGGACAGGTCTTCTTTGAGCCCATCAAAGACAAGCAGGGCAACATCCTCATCGTGACCCTGAAGGAGGTGAAAACCAACCAGACCTTTGAGAGCGTCCGCTGGGTCCCCATCTGCAAGCTGCAGACGAGCCGCAAGTCCGTGTCATCCCCAGAGGAGCCTACGGCTCTGGACACGCTGCTCATCACAGTGCAGGTGCCGGCTGCCTTGCCCAGGGCACGGGTGAGGGGGAGGCAGAGGGCTCATCCCCGCCGGCAGCGCATGGGCCATGCTGCTGCAGTCATTTCCCCCGTGTGTTGGGCCAGCTCTTTTATTCCAGCTGCTCCTTTCACTTCCCTTTTCAAGGCTGGCAGATACTGTTTGAGTGATGGGGGATGGCAGTGTGGGGCTGGATGCCCGACAAGGGGCTCCTTTGTGAGGCTGCCAGCACTTCCTGCTCCCTGGCAGGCTGGAAAGGCCAAAGCAGAGCCCCGGCCATCGCAGGTTTGGTCCTTGGCAGAGGACCCGCTGTGCTCAGCCACCCTGCAGGAGCGCCGTCACTCTGACCAGGCATTTGGAGCGCAGGATTCAGCCTTGCAGCACCAGATTGTGCCTGCTCTGCCACTGCCCCATCACAGCACCTAGAATGAGGGCAAGTGAGAGAGTCCTACTGCCAGGGGTTGCCTTCTACAGCAGTGTCCTCTCTCCTCAGGACAAACTGGCTTACCACCGGCGGAGCAGCCATGCCCTCTCCCCCGGACTCTACCTGGGCTACTTGAAGCTCTGTAGCGCTGTGGATCAGATCCGAGTGCTGGTGCCAGAGCGGCTCCCCAACATCCTGTGCCACGTGAAGATACGCTCCAACCCCAACATTTCCAGGTGGGGCTTGCAGGGCTGGCTCACTCATGGCAGTTTTGTTTGGCAACCAGGCTCCCATGTCTAACCCAACCTGAAAATATCCCTCGCAGCTGCCTGCCACATCTTTCCTTGGATTTCTGGAAGGAGCTTAATAGTCCCTTTCAGCTGCCCTCCCTGCCATGCAGGGCACTCTAGAGCTGGACCCCACCAAGGTCCCTTGCTACAACCTCCAGCTTCCCTTGGGATACTCCACAGTACAGAGGGACAACTGAGCAAACCCGATGTTCGTAGTGCTTGTGTCTTCAGGGCTACCCCAGGGTGCTCCCTTCTGTATGTTTGTCTCTGCCCTTCTCCAGGGAGGAGTGGGAATGGCTGCAGAAGAAGGTCAGCATGGACGAGTCTGTTCCCACAGAGCCAGAGACTGACACATCCCAGAATCATTTGTTTCAGGAGCTCCAAGTAGCCATCAAGGAACTGATGACCCTGCTCAACATCCCGTTGCAGGAGGTAAGGGCAGGAGCTGGAGTCTGGGTGCTGAGAGAGAGGCAATGGCCATGCAGCACGAGCCTTGCGACGGTGGTAGGCAGGGTACCACAGTCCCCTGAAATGGAACAACTCCCTCTTTGGAGGCTTAAAGCATTGACGAGTTTTTGTGCCATGCAAATGGAAAGCAAGAGGTGTGTAGCAAGCATGTATGGGACAGATTGCCGAAAGGCAGGGACAGTGTGTTCACAGGAGCTGTTTGTCTTACCCTCATCTGCACCTCTAGAGCATATATGTCAAATTTGGAGTTGCACTGTGGCCTGCCAGCACCTTCATGTGTTTTGGTCACTGGCTCAGCCTTTACAGGAGCAGACAAGCGTACCCTGACCCCTTAGAAACAAGAGGGTTCCTAGGCAGTTTTAGGAAGGAGTTATAACCCACTGGGCCAGACTGCATAGGAAAAAAATACTTTTTCACCACACTGTAAAAAAACATGGGAAGGTTCTACCATCTCCAGTAACAGAGACACATGCTTGTAGCTGGATAACTTTGAAAGCATCTTCCTGGGTGGGGTTGAGACCAGCAGTGGTGGTTCTGGAGGGTCGTCCCTGAGACTCTAATTAAAAGAAATAGACTTTGACTAGTAATTCAGAGACTATTAGGAGAAATAGTTGGATTATCACAGAAGCAAACAGTGACTCCCAGTTGAGAGTGGTCACTGATGACTCCTCTGTGGATGAGCACTCACTGGAGAGCTCCATCTCAGCAGAAGCTGGCATGTCCAGAGTGGCTCCTCCATGCCTGGCAGTGTGTGGACCTCATACAAAGAACAACTGGATTTTGCACCAATCACCTTTGCAGCTCTAACCTGTAGTGTTCTCTGGACGGTCTCTTTCAGGCCAAAGATTTCCGTCTGTACAGCCAGGAAGTGCTGGATTTTGGGGGTCAGGTCTCCTTCCTCCTGCTGCTGCCTCCCTCAGATGACGTCTGCACTGCTCCAGGCCAGAACAATCCGTATACCCCTCGTTCTGGCTTCCTCACACTACCCCTGCAGATCTTTGAGCTAGGTAAGAAGAGGAATGACCCACACTGCCAAAGCTTTCCTTCCATCTCCTTTTACTGCAAGAGATCCCAGTGCTTGGGAAGGGCTGGTGAAGTGGGCTGCTGCTCCATCACCTGCACCAGGGCAGAGAAGAGGGATGTTCAGGGCTTCCCAGCTGTCTCACATAGGCTAGAAGAGAGCAATGCCTGCTCCCATGTTGAGTGGGCAGCAAGAACTGGAACTCATGAGAATGGAGGCATCCATAGAAAGAGGCCTGGTATTTTTCTTTTGCCACCCTTCCTCTTTTTTTCCTTTTTGTTTTTTTTTTTTTTCCAGTCCACTTCTTCACGTATGACCGGGAATTCATCACACAGTACTGCCAGGTGTCTGCTCTCCTGGAACTGGAGTCGCTGCTGTCTCAGCAGAGCCTCAGGGAGGCCTTTTCTGATGCTGAGCTCACCACAGCGAAGCAGAGGCACCAGCAGATCCAGGACTACATCCAGGTACACAGAGGAGGGACATTGCCTTGCTACCACAGTGCCCTGCAAGACATGGCCATACTGTCTCATACGAGGAGTACTCTGGGATAGAGGTGCAAAAGGGCATGTCATTCCTCACCCTCCTTTCCAGCATCCGCAGGCAGGTCCTCATGAAGGGGAGAGTTGCTCCCTCCCATTGAAGCTGTATCTTCCCAGCTGGGAGAAGTATCTTAGGATCTGATGGCTCTGTGGTTTCCCATTGTTGCTTTCATCCCTTGTGTTGGGGGAAGCCTGTGTTTTGCTGTGGATATTTTATTATTTTTTCCTTATTTTTTAAAAGGGATCCTTTGTTTCCTGTTTTGGCAGCAAATGGAGGAGATCTGGCGTGAGATGCGCTGGATTATGGATGCCCTGCAACATGCCCGGTACAAGCAGCCCTCCTGCGGCGTGTCTCTCAGCGGATTCCTCAGCGAATCTAGCGGTGCAATGAAAGAGAAGACACAATCCTCCTCATCCCACCTAGACTACCTTCCCTCACCAGCACCTTCACCAGAGACTAGCCGTAAGCACAACTCTGGTAAGGAGGCCCAGGCTTTAGATCTGGTCTCTGAACCAAAGCTTTTTTTGAGGGGGTTGTATGGCTGTGAAGATGCTGTTGGCTTTTGGGACAGGTGTTTTCCTCACAGTCACCCACTCACATGGCACTGGAAGGATGAGGGTGAAGTGTCACTGTTGACACAGGGCCCCTGCAGCGTTTTTAACAGTACAGGATTGAAAACCTGTTGTTTTTTTCTGCACTCAGTTGGTAGGAGTCCAAGCAGTGCCTTGCACCAGCCATGCAGAGCCAAAGATAAAGGCCTGCGTCTCCTGGTTGCCCAGGGGTTGCTATCTGGCATGACCATTGCGTGCTGGACAGGAGTCCAGAAGAGCCAGAAAGCTCTATGGGTCAAGCTGAGGGCCTGAGGTTAGAGAGTTCAGCCAGGAAACACCTTTTCCCAAGCACTCTTGAACTGCACAAGCAGATCTTCTTCCACCTTGCAGTTGAAGGAGAAACCAGCTGGGAACTGGGACTGCTTTTAGCTCCCAGGCTAAATTTCTGCAGAATTGCTTCCAGATAAGAGGTTCAGTTTGGGAGCAGTGGGTGTGTTTGTGCCCTCACAGTCATGGATGCATTTGGCCATGACCTTCTGAGGCAACTCTGTGTGTGCAGATTAACCGAAAGGGCAAAATGTCCCTCAGGTCTTCCTGGACTCAGAATCACACTCACATCATCAGCACTGGTTGCCAATAGCAAGGTGTTAAGACCCTGCTTTCTTCTCTTATATTCCTTGCAGAGTTGCATGGCTTGTCAGATGAGGAGGGCTCCTCGGAGGTGTTCCTGGCCACGGACAGTGACTATGATTCCAGCAGGGCCCAAAGCCCGAAAGAGCTAGATTTGGTTTACTCCTCCTCGGGGCCCGAATGCTGCAGCAGGAGGCGTGCCCGCACGCTCAGGGATAGCGCCCCTGATGTTCTGCAGAGTCACGAACTCAAGACGCCGCCGCTGCCTCCAGAGGAGCCGCGGCCGCCCCCCGAACTCTACGACAGCGACTTTGTCCTGCCCAGCCGGCAGATCGAGCTACTTCGCATCACGGAGAAGCGTCAGGCCTATTGTGTCCGCACCAGCAGCCTGGACTTCCCCAAGCCGCTCTTCCAGGTGGCAAGGAAATCCTGCCCTGGCTCTGTTGACAGCTCACCAACAGAGAGCAGGACAGCAGGCCCCTGCAGCCTGCTCAGGCTGGGGACTGGCTCCGCGCTGAGCCCCGAGCACAGTCAGGCTGGGCAGAGCTCAGAGCCCGTCTTCCGGACGCGCTCAGCGGAATGGACTCGGAGCTTCCAAGAGCCGCCAGAACAGCCAGGATGCTTGGCCAGCCGAGGGAAGAAGTTGGACTCTGTCACCTTGCGGGTCTGCCCTCAGTACGAAACGGGACTCTCTAAAGAGATGAGCGTCAAGGTATCAGAGCCCCGTGCAGAGCAAGAGCGCAGCCCGGCTGCGGCGAGGCAGGAAGGGCTTGCAGGGCTCGGGGAGGGAGGCAAGGAGGACTCTGGTGCTTGCTAGCCTGGGAATGCTCTCTCCATCCTCCACCAACCTTGGTGTGATATTCAGAAAAGGCTTTTTTTTAATCCTCCTCAGCACTTGTGCCCCATTTCCTACTGTGTGATGGAAGGGTCCCTGTGTGGAGCAGCTCCCAGCAGTGCTCGCAAGAGAGCAAGACGGGGTGCATGGCTCGGTGGGCTTGCTAGCTGCATCCAAGCAGTCTGCCAGTGCTGCAGAGGGGCCAGGCCTGGGTAGCTGCGGTTGTAGTGGGTTAGTGCCGCCCAGGGCGACAGGCCAGCAAGGTCACCTAGACCAGCTGTCCTTGCTGGGTCCTGCAGCACAGGCTCCTCAGCCTCCTGGCTGAAATCCAGCAAGCTGGACCAAGCACCGTAGCCATCATCCTGCCCCGTCCACAGCCTCTCCCCCTGGCTCTTTCTGACCGTCTGTTCTCTGCTTTGCTCCCTTGGGCTGTGTGTGTTTGGGAAAAGGAGTACGGGGGAGCCCTTTTCCAGCACTTAAAAGATGTCAGCAAAAACTGCACACTCACTGTAGGTGTTGGGACAACGGGAGCCTTTATGTAAACTGTTTCTTCTCCGGTTCAGCAATGGGCTTTGCTGCTGAGAGCTGCAGACATTGAGCTCTCTGCTGTCCTCTCCACCTGCTCTCTCTGCTCATGCAGGCTGGATCTCCTGTGACTGAGCAGGGTCACGCACCAGGACATAGACCTCAGCCACGTCCCCTTCTGGCTCCGCAGCCTCCTTTGCTTCCAGCCGTGGAGCTCCTTCCCCTGCTGCAGTCTCCCTTCGGAAATTCCCCATGCTCGTTGCCTGGAGCAGAGATCTCATAGAGCAACCCGAGTGTGGCTCACCCATAAAACTGGGTGGAAAGGACGACAGATGAAGCTGCTGGGCTTAATGTTTCATGCTGGGCTTAATATTTCATTGCTGGGGAGTCCTGAGAGCCAGTTTCTGTTTCCCCAACAGGAACACAAGAAGCAGAGGGAAATTTGACTTGCAGTATTTATTTTCCATTTGAAAAATTACCATAGATTTCTATGCAACTGAAGCGCAGCCCTTGGGATGCTGGCAAGATGCCCTCATGGCTTTTGATGTTGCAAAGCTCTGGACACGCCTGCTTGAAAGCATTTTACGATGTTCTTCTCCAAGCAAGCCAAGTTCAAAGGAAAGGCTCCCCGGCTGGCGTAAATCAGCTGAGCGCTGCACACGCCTGCTCCGAGCTGGCAGAGGCCACGTGGGCTGAGGGCTCAGACCACCCTGCCGGGCACTGCCTTGCGGCGCTCCGCAAACCCTTATGGATGTGCCAAAGGAAACCGTCACTTTGCCCGGGCGAGGATGAATGTCCCGGCTTAGGGCCTTTGAAGCCAAGTATCATGCTCCTGACAGTCATTAACAGCCAGAGCACAGATGAGCTCATTTTCTGGTTCTTATTCTGGATTCAGAGGGCAATCCTTAACCAAGAGATGGGGGAGAGCAAAGGTAGCTGTTGCTTGAAGAGCCCTGGACCCCCAAATGCTGTGAACAAGACTAAGTTTAGTGCCGCTTCCCAGAGGGGCTTCAGCTGAGTACCACTAATTTGGCAGAGTGGCCGTGGTTCAGCTAGGCTGGATCCTAGCTGCTTCCTAGGCTGGAAGGTCTGGATCCTGCTCACAAGAGCAACCTGAAACAGATACCCAAAGGCTTGCGGGAGCGGAAATTGCAAACTGAGTCCCCAAATGCTGTGGGCGATAGGGAAGTGGGACAACCTGGCAAGAGCGGTTGAGGCAGATAGGACATGTAGGACAGCCGAACTCAGGTGCAAGGACAAACACTGAGAGGGCAGTGGAGAAAAGAAAGCCAGGCTCGAACAGTGGCCCTGACACAAGCCATCCAGTCCCCTCGGCACAGCACGTACATGGCTACACCGCTTCCAGGCTTAGTGCTGTTCTTCCACCGCCCCAAGGATCACGTGCAGGTGCTGGAGAGCTGCCTTCACACCTTTCCGGGACGCACCGTTCACTGTCTCCTGACTCTGGGTCCCTCCTCACTCCCCATTTTCCTTGCTGCTCCCACTTACCATCCATCTCTCCTGCCTTTGTCTTTCCACAGCTGCACATCACCAACCAGACGTCTGCTGGGGAGATCGTGAAGCTGGTCGTGCTCGAGATGAACGATGTTTCCCGGCGCGTGCTGGGCAGCGCGGCTGCTCTCTGCTACAGCGAGGAGCAGCTGGAGCACTTTGGACTGGTGTTCGCATCCCACGACAGTGAGCAGTGGCTTCCTGATGACTTCTTGCCTCTCTCACTCCACACTTCCTGGCCTGAGGGGCAGTTCTATGTGCGGATCAAGGAAACCTCCCCCCTGGTGTTCCAGTATGGGCCAGCAACCACTGTATGAGAGGAGAGCGACCAGGGGAAACTTGAGGGCCTCAACTTCCAATGAGCAAACAGCTCGTCTCCGATGCTTCCTTCTTACACAGACACCCTCTCATCAGACGTCCACAGAGGGGAATAGGATCATACCAGGGTTTTTTTTATTTGTTTGTGTTTTTTTTTTTTTTTTTTTTTTAACCAAAGAGACATCAAGACTCAGTTTTTCTGACTGCAGAAGACAAGGGTGGAGTGCAGAGACCTCAGAGCTTGGGAGGAATCTTTGCTGGAATGGAATTTTTGAAAGTAAACATTTTTAAGGGGAAAGGAGGGGGGAGAGAGAGAGACAGAGTGGAAAAATATTACGAGAAGAAGCAATACCTAACTTTTGTTTTCCTCTTCTTTTTTTGTCCCCCTTAAAATCCTTGTTTGGGATTCATGGAGGAAGAGCCCCAGAAGATCTCTGGATGGGTGGGTAGTGTTAATTAGGAGAGGGAGCAATGCACAAGGACCACATAGAGAAGGTTGTTTTCCTAGCTGTCCTCATTTCACTGTACCTGGAGAAACAATTCTTGCACATCGTTCTTGGGACAGTTGATTTTTTCCTTACAAAACAAAATTGTGCTAGAGACGCTGGAGATGTGCATGGGATGAAAACCCTTTTCACTTGTTTCAGAGGCAAAAGGAAACCATGCAGACACACACGCACGTGCACATGTAACCCCAACGTGTTGTTATCACCACTAGAGGTTTGCTATAGGGCATCTACTGCAGCACACTTAGTACCACCTTGGGATTTCCTTTCCTCTCTTGGTTACTGTTCTGTTCTGGTGCTTGTGATTTGCCTCTCTTGTACATCCTATAGCATGATGACATTTTGTTAGCAACTAGGTCTCTTGTTAACAAACTTCTCTCTCTCTTTTTTTTTTTTTTTTTTGATCTAATGTGGTCCATAGTAAAGATGACTGCTGCTGAGAACATGTCACTCTGGTCCTTCTTGCGACATGATGTGTGGTGTCCGTTTCCTTTACCTGGGTCCTCCAAGTCAGCTCTGATTTCAACGTGTTCACTTTCCCAGGAGAGTTTAATGGGATGCACTCACCTCTGTTGAGGCTTACATCAACACATACTCGCAAATCGTGTGCGTAGGAACAAAATTCATGTTGGAAATGATCTTTTTCTGGGCCTCAGTGCGCTGGAAGCCAGTAAAAATCAGCTTTGGCATGCAAAGCCAGTCACCTTCTTGTGTTGTGGGAAGGCCAGTTGTTGTAGGGCCAAAACACCTGCAAACGTGCAGTTAAATGTGCTAATCCAGTCCCGCAGACTCCCACACAATAAAAAGTCAAGGAGAAGAGTGGGGAAGGTGAAGTTAGATACTGCAACTGGCATGAATTTTCAAGCTAGGGGCACTAAAGACACTAAACCAGGCAAAAGCCCTTTAGTGCCTCTAGCTTGAAAATGGTTTTCCTTTGCAGGTGAGGTTCATGTTGCTGCTGTAGCTGCTGCTGTCCCCTTCTGTCTGCAGAGACAGGTGAAGGCCCAGGTCTGCAGCCCTGGGCGACCTTGGTGTCCATGAGAAGCACCGCCGACGTTGCTGCCCTGGTCTGGCTGGGGAGAGGCACCTACCGCTGGGCAGGGTGGGCAGCGCCGCGTCCCGCACAAGCCCTCAGCACTGGTGCAGGTGCAGAGCGCACGCCTGACCTCAGCGCAGGCACATTGACAAATATCCTTCTCCCACCATCTATCCCTTTCCATCCATGTCCTTCCTCGGGTTAAAACTGATCCCACTTCTCCAGGCTCGGGAAGAAATAGATTATCGATCTGGGAGGACTCTGGTAGCGTTTGTCCTCGTAGAGCATCCACATGCATACGGGTGCTGAAGAGGGGAGTAGCACTTGGGTCTTGCACCGAAAGCTTGTGCAGACACATCACCCTGTGTCTCTACCTACATCCTCTGCAGGTTGATGCTGCTGCTTTCTGGTTAACTGCACTCCCCAGCCCTGGCACGTTGCAAGGGCTTCCTTGCAGTGCTTTCCTGGAGGAGTTTCTCTAGCCATGCAGTGGGATGTATCACATGACTGCATGGAACAAGAGCGTGTTTCATGGGAGCTCTACCTCTTCCCCGGAGGAGGAAGGACCAGCAGCCTGGACAGAAGCAGAGGTGAGTGCAATCACAGTTGAAAGGGTGGTGCTGCAGGGCAATTGTGTAGAAGTCTCCCTCCTGGGGCCCTGGGACATGAGATGTCCTGATGGAAGCTGCTATAGGTAGTGTCATCCATCTGCATCTCCAAATCTGCCCCTGGCGTGGACTTCTGGATAGCTCTGCTCTGTACATGGTACCCGGTAAGACTACTGCTCCATGCAAGAAAGGCAGAGCAAAGAGGCTGAGTGGAGAAGAGTTGCTTATGGTACATGCAAGCTCTGCTGTGCAAGGTTTCTTGGAGGATAAGACTTGTAAATTGGTTGTATTTTTTCACATCCTGCTCTCCAGGGTGGCTTCATAGTTGCATCCTAATGTGTTCTTCCCAAATGGGTCTTGAGGCCTTCAGGTCTTCTTCCGCCCTTCCTCATGGCCTAGGAGTAGAAGCAGAAACCCATGTATGTGGCTGTGTCCAGTTTCAAAGCTACGTGGGCATCCGGTGTTGCCACTGGGACCAATCTGGATCCATGATCATGGAGGTTTTTTTTAAAGGCTACATCGCATATCCTCCTAAGGGTTAAAATGGGGGTTAAAATGAAGCAGTGGGGCTTAGTGGCCTGACTCACTTAGGGACACTGGAAATGAGTGGCTCAGGCCCGGCTCTGTTGCTTCCTTACCTCCCTGTGCCTCAGACCTCTTGTTCCTTTCTTCCTCCAACCCAACAGCACATGCAAGTGGCCCAGAACAAAGTGGGTGTCGGGCTGGGGACCTGCCCCAGCTCAGGGCTCCATTGCTGCTGTGGGCAGACAGGCACCACACCACACGCCACTACCCACGGCACCAGGATTAGCAGCATCTGCCCCACCAGGTTCCCTCGCGCTCTGCGCTAACTCCACTGGTGGCAGCAGCTTGGCAAGGGCTCTCGCTCATGGGGACCAGCCTGGCGCTTGCTCCAACAGGCGCCAGGGCATGGGCCATGCGGGCAGCTCCCTGGAACACCTGGCCCCTGCCCTAGCATGGGGAAGGGGCTGAGGGGCAGCTGGAAGGGGTGCTATTTTGCTTATAGCAGTCCCCTTCTCCTACTGTTTTAATAAGAAAGATAAGCTGGGGAGCAGAAGCACCAAAAGACAACACTGCAGAACAATTTGTACTCAGTGAGTGTTCTTCTGTCTGTCAACATCAGTTTGAGTCTTCAGTAGTTTTAAAATGTAGATCACTGTGTGCATTTTTGCTGATAGGGGCACTGAAATGCAGATATGAGCTAGTCCACGCTGGCAACCAGGTCTTCTACTAACTGCGTGGAGGTAAACCAAGCAGGTCCAGAATCTCACCAGCAGAAAGCTGCCATAGCACCATGAAGACTAATGACAATGTAGTAATTTATATCATCAGAAGAGCCATCACAGGGTGGTGTTTTTCTCACATTACACAGATCCATAGCAATAAACCTAAGTTGTGACAGTCAGTTTCCTCCCTCAAATTAGGGACTTGCTGGCATCAGTTCTAAAGCATCAGTATTTTTTTATGTCCTGTCCAAAGGGAGTTACTCAATTTATCACCCACAAATCCGGTTATGTGGGTTTTCTTGTGTTTCCCCAACATTTAGCTCTCTGCAAGACTTTCTTCAAGCTCTTTCTAACAGGAGAGGAAATAAGCAAGAGCCATCTAAAACAGTGTGGCAGTGCCAGGGCTATTCTAACACATGCAATTACTAAGTTAATTATTGCTCTATCATCTGCTGGAACTCTGTTCATTTACTATGTTGCTACACAGGGCTGTTTATCCACATAGCTTATAAATAGATTTGCCATCTAATTGAAACCTAGTGTGATCAGATTTATGCTTGGTGAATCAAGGGGTTGCCGAAATGCCCACACTTTCCACCCTCAGCACAGATGCCCTCTGAGAGTGCTGCTATGCAGAGCAGCCTCTGAGCAAAACACTGTTGCTCTGAAGCTCCCTGTCAAGTAGCCTTAGCCCAGATGGTCGAAGTTTCTCCAAGAAGCCACACACTGGTGGATTCTGTATGCTGTGGGCAAAGCCACTTCCCATGCAAAACCAAGCCCAACAATGTAGATTTTAGATGGACTTGTAATTTCCCAACCACAAAGAGACCTGGAATGGAGTAGGTCAGAATCTTGGTAATGTTGACACCATTGGAAAGCTCCAGTTGACTTCAATGTGTCTAGGATTTTTGGCCTGAGGTTCTTCAAACCCACCTAAAGACTGGGAAGGAAGCAGATTTTTTCCATCCTGTAAAAATTC
Source organism: Crypturellus tataupa (assembly GCA_034781795.1). Lineage (NCBI taxonomy): Eukaryota > Metazoa > Chordata > Aves > Tinamiformes > Tinamidae > Crypturellus > Crypturellus tataupa. The sequence goes on along the minus strand of JAWLRI010000217.1, from coordinate 989,663 downwards.
TTGAGATCCTGGAAAATGTTCTGCCCCCAAAGCTACCTGAAAAATGGAACAGCATAAAAATAGGAACTGAAAATACAAAAGCTCAGAGGGAGACAACAGAATTTGGATTTTTTAAAACAAATTCACTTTCACATGACAAAATGTGGAAACAAGTCTATGTGAATATTTAATTAAATTATGTTGGAGAGGACCATTTGTTGAAAGTACCAATTCTTCACAGGCATTTATAGTACGGTGTTAGGACATCTTTTCTCTGTGGCTTTCCCCCAATTCCCAGCTTAACCCCACAGACCATAAAACAGATGTTTGAAGTTGCATATGCACTTTGCTGGCTCAGGCTTCAGAGAGTCTTTGGTGATGCAAGTGGATTTGTCCCTAAGTAGTTTCATTTGATCTCTAAATTAAGTACAATTTTGCTTTTCCTTGTCTTGTTTGAGGTGCTGGACCTGAATTTGGTAGGACAGCCCATGAAAAGAGATAGTGAAGATGGCATGGCCACTAGAGTACACTGGCAGAGCTGTGCCTGTACCACAGCGACCGACCGGGCTGTGCTTCCCACCTGGCTCTGGCACAGGGAAATCCGAAGCTGGAGAGGACTACCAAGCCCGCAGACACTGGAAGGTCTCCGACCTTGAGACATAGACCGTGGTGGTAGAAACAATTGCAAGTGATGCTCTTCGTGCTGGGCAAATGCCTCTCTTCCCCCAAATCCCCATGAGGTGATGACTTCATCAAAACCACAATGGAGCACTATGTATGGACAAATGTCGCCCCTAGAGCTACCAGTTTTAGAAGGACCATTTCTGAACCATCAGGTGTCTCAAATGCCATCATTAAGACATCTAGCTTCTAATAACACTTTTATGAATGAAACTTGATAGGTGACTCCATGCAGGTGGTGGAAATCTATCCCAACACGCTCTGCTCTGCAGGACCTGGAGAAGGAGGTGGAGAGGAGTGAAACATCCTAGGGAGGATTAATAGAGGGCACCCTGGTTGGCGGATCACCATCATGGTTGGGGAACTTGACAAGAGATCTTATCCTTTCAAATGTGGTGTACTTCTTGGCACCAACAGCACTGCTGCCGCTCCTGAGCGTGGCACTCAGCTAATTCATCTACATTAAGAACAAAACCTCATGTTCATGCACCCTGGCCCGCACCGTGCTGCTCATTGATACAAAGCTCAGCAGACCTCTGCATGGAGGATTTCCTACCACAGTATGGCTTAGATAAGGGCAACATCTCAGCACACAAGGGATATTCATGTTGCCCACACAGTTTATCCAGTAGTGGCACCAGTAAGCTGAAATCAGATGCTAAAGTCTGCTAAATTTATCTTAAAGCATTGAGGAAATAACTGTTGATTTTAGATCTGTCTATCTTTAAAGAAAGCTTTCCTAAGGTGATATTGGGTAGAGCAGCCATAAATCCTCTATATTTGTGCACAGGAGCAAGACGGACAATATGCCTGAGTATCCCTATTGCACTCTGTGGGAAATGTTGATAAACATAAGCACAGCTTACAATGTCAGGTGCAGGTTGTGCTCAGTTAAACCTCTTGCAGGCAATACCCAGTCCTTCTGTTGGGCCATGGTGCCCATTGTAAGCACCAAGCTAAAAAATGCTCCAAAATGGTTTGAAGATATCCCTGAAGGGGTTCAGCTGCATATGTTTTATTGATATATAACAAAGAGCTCTGCAGCAGCAAGAACCTGTGATATGGTTTGTGTGCAGTCACATTGCTCTTGGATGAGCACTGAACATGAATAACTACACCCCAAGCTGCCACAGACATTTAAATCTCAGGGTTTTTGTTTTAGCAGTAGATGGGGACATGTTGTCTACATCTGCTCCGTAATGCTGATGTGAAGACTAATATGCAGGATTCACCAGCTCAGGATCCGATAGTGGAATGTGGCCCAGTGGTAAGGGGGTCTGGAGAAGTTATGCTAGCAGAAGGCAAGGGTTCCTCTGCTATCCAGGCCTGCTGTCGCATGGATGTTCACGGGGATGCTGAATGATACCTGGAAGTCTGTCAGAGATCAGGATTCCTGACTGCCCACAGGTCAAAAGTCAAACAGAGGCAGAACACACCTTGGAGAGCCTCTGGAATGCTCCGCCTTGGATAACTCTGTGGTCTTGTTTCCTTCCAGACAACTTTCCCAGTCCTCGTACTTTGTTATGTTAACTCCAAGTCCAGTTTCAACAAAGAGTTGTCCTTGGCACCAGTGGGACCAGAGATTTATCCTCTGACAAGACTGCTAGGCAAGGGACAATTACTGCCACAATCAAGTGACTCTTCTAGCAGCTTATGTGTGGCAGGTTACTCTTCACTGGCCATGGTTTAGGTCTTTTTTTCTGCTCCAGGATACAATGAGTAACCTAGGAAGGACGCTCACTTTTGTCATTTGTGGCTAGCTCCCCTGATTCCATGTGTGGCTGGTACAGGGCAAAGCGAGGTCCTTTTTAACTTGTCACCAATTGTGGGCAACTTCACAAAACCGAGTTGTGTTGCACGGTCGTGCTCCGTCTGGAAGCGACTTTGATCTGGGTGTTTAATGAAGACGATAATTGATAGCACGTGGGGAGGAACTGGAGCTGCTCTGAGCTGTCTCCCAGCCTCTCAGATCCCAGAGCCATCATCCCCTTCAAAACAAAACAGAAGAAGAGTTATGACAAAACAAATCATGTTTGTATAGGCGCTTAAAAAACCATCCTCTCCAACTCTGTTAAACTCATATTATTGGCAGAGTTGAGCTAGAGAGACCATGTGCACCATTGAACGTCCTAAGCAAATTAAACAAGCATCAACGAGAGGGGAAACAAGGCCTTGCTGTCCTGATCCTGTCCAAACTGAAGCAAGATGAGAAGCATCAAGGGATTGTCGTGGGTCTTGTTCTGACTGTCGAGACGCCCACAAGTCAGACTCTGTTCCTGGAAGCAAGTTTGTCCAACGGAAGGGAGCCTTCTGCCCACTGGGAGCCCACGCTTTCCAGCTGAGGATACCTCAGCCCCAGCACTTTTAGGAGTTGGCAGGTTTTCAGTGCTTCACACGTTCTGGCAGTCATGGTTTACTGCAGACACAGTCTCCTTTGGCTAGACGTGTGCTAACTCCAAGCAGTGCAAGGCGCTGTTCAGCTGGAATAAGCATCCTTCCAGACATACGTGTTTCTCCTCACTGATGATGCCTCACAGTTCAGCTCTGGTCACTGCTGGTGGCGCTCCTCTTCTCCTAACTCCTATGGGTTACCTAAGGGCAGCCAAGCAGAACCATGTTTCTCTTCTCCGTGATATCGTATAGAAGATGGTCTCATCCAAGTTACCTCTATCCCAGTTAGCAACCCACCTAACTGTTAGGGCACTTAGGAGAACTCAGTATTTTAAGAGCTCTCTCCTTCTCTCAGATCGGATTGGAATTGGCTGGTGGACTCAGAAGTTATTAGGAACAGACACCCCTCAGACAATGTGATTGCACAAGCTTCATTTCCTTAGAAAACCAGGCCAACAAAGCAGGAGTCTGTCAGTAAACATGTTGATTCCAGGGTCTTTTCTGTGCTGCTCTCGGGAAGGAACACGCAGCCCAGGCGTCCAGCCCACAGGACCAAACAGTGCCTTTCACTCAGTCATCTGCATGCTTCAACCTGCCAGAGGATCAGAGGTGCTTGAGCTTGGAGCTATCTGTTACCTGTAGCTCTTGGTGCTCACCAACAGTCCAAAGTTCTCCCAAGCTGGACAGACTGGATGATATGAGGCAAGTTACTGATAGTTCCCATGACGTTATGTGTGCCAAGAGGTGCTGGTGAATGTGGAAGCAAAGCCCAGCCTAGCAGACATATATGAAGACACTACTACTCTACAAAGGTGAGCTGAGAACAGGAAATCCTGGTCACATCTAGTTCTCATATTCAGAGAGTTTTCCATCTGCCATGCTTAGAATGAGATTGCCACTTAGCACACAGTGCCTGCAGCTCAGCCTTCTGCTTTCCAGCTTGTCTTCCACCTAGGATTCGGACTCAGGAGTCTTGGGAGATTTTCTTCTTTTCCTTCATTCAGAAACTTATCCCTGCACCTTCCAGCCCCTGGAGTTAAGGCCTTTGCTCAGCCAGACTGTAGGAAGATCTCTTGTACCACTGAAATGCTCTGAAGTCATTACCTCCCTCTCTAGAAATTTTTGGGGTCAGAGGACATGAGTCTCAGTAACCGTCCAACAGCGTCAGAGGAACTCTGTTGATTTGCACCAGCTGAGGATCAACACCCTCCCTTTCCTCTCCCATATTTAAGATTTTTTTCCAGACATTGGTTCTATCTAGAGGAGGGAATTGATGGCTCTTGTGTTGTGGAAGAGATTCCAGCTTTGGTCCTGGCCTGGACTAACGTGACTGTGGTGACCACCCTGCCTCTACATGGGAAAGCCATGCTCCTACAGCTTTCTAGACCTCTAACCAGCAAACCCCGGTGAGGAGAGGCATTAGTGAGCCCGTACGCAAGCTGAGTGGGGGTTCCTTCACCATTTCATAAGCAGCCTTACAAGGAAGCAGCCTTTTCCCTCTGTCCTTTGCCTCAGTCCCTTCTGATTCCAATCCAATTCTGATTCCTTCCAATCACAACACAATCAAGCTCAGTGAATCCTTGCACCATCTGTCTCAGGAGCTACCTCTCCTTTCATCAACTCTTTCTCCAAACAGGGCACCTCTGTTTTGCAATCCACAGAGCAAGACCAGGCTTCAATGCAGGCGGGTTTCCAGCAGCTCTTTCAGACTACCTGGTTCAGATCGAAGCCCTAGGGTGGCATGTGCCAGATTGTCATAGCTCTGCAGGTGAGGTCCTGGATGGGCACGCTGAGGCGTACTTTACTCGTGTTGAAACAAACAGACACTTCAAAAAAAAAAGGAAAAAAAGAAACACCTAGGCTGCAGAGCAAGTCTATCTACAAAGGGAAAAAAAAAACACCCCAGAGCACTGAAGCAACCTCATTTTTGGTGTTCAGCAGTGAAAGTTTATTTTGAGCCCAATGTTTTGGTCTGGGCAGCTGGACCAGTCTTGAGGGGAAATGTAGTTAATATTGCTGATAGCTGGATCCAATTTATAAGGCGCTCAGCAGAGACAATCATCAGGGAAGGAGACAAATAATCTTCAGGCAATTAAATTTAATTGTTCCATCTGAAGATTATTTATCTCCTCGCCTGATGAATGTCTCTTCGAAGCGCCTAATAAATTGGATCCAGCTATTGCTGATAGTGACTGCTTTCCCCTGGCAGCGGGGAAGGGTTTGGAGAGCAGAGCAGCACTCAGCTCTGTATGTTGCTTAGGATCTGTCACCTTGGAACATCTTTTTAGCAGACTTGAAAGTGTCCACAGGCTTTATCAGTATACCACTTGTATACAGAGAGCTTGGCAGTTCTGGGCCACGTCATGCAAAAGCTCCCAGAGCAAGGGTATGGGAGGAATGAGGTCTCATGTACTAGGTTACAATGTCAGGCACCAGCAGGGATTTAGAAATCCCTCTATCTGCACTACATTATCTTTTCGGCTGGCTGTTTGCAAAAATGGGTAGAAGAGGAGAAGCAAACTCTTCAGGATGTAGCTTACATAGAGTTAATCTCCCACAACACAAGAGTCTGGAGAAGGTTTTTCCATGGGATTGTGCAGCATTCCCCTGCTGCTAGGATCTCCCTTCCATGACTCTCACTTCATGCTAGCAATCATTTTGGCCCCAAAGCAGGTCAGCTTAGAGCAGGGATAAGACCTCAATTTTTAGCACATTTTCTCCCTCTCATAAATATTTGAACTTCCTTTGCAGCTGGAGCCTTTTCTTATGTTATTCACAGGCTCTATGGAGATATGTTTGCATACTTCCCTCAGACAAAGTAGCAGCTGACCAGATCAATAAAAATGAAGAAGGTCTTACAAAGAAATTCAGGCAGATCATCCCCAGAAGGGGGGAGACACTGATAGGGAATAAAATTTGAAGTTCTTCTCCCAGAAAGAGAGAGTAATTCCAGAAGAAGCTGTTTTCTGGATGGTCTGATTTACAGGAGAAAGGACATGTAGTCTCCATCTGAAATCCATTAACAGCTTGGACAGTAGATTGCAATTGCACTAGCGCTCTCAGAGCCCTTGATGGACAGACAGATCATTTGACCCATAAATAACCTACCTTCTACCTATCTACAGCTTATCAGAACTTATTCCAGGAAGAAGGATGACAGTAAAAGTCTTGGAAGTCTGTGCTTGTTCTGAGCGATTGTATGGCTTTCTAAAATCAGGTCTCTATTCACCATCTCTTGGTTGAATTTAATTACCAAACAATAACTGTCCTATTGAATCCAATGGAACATATCATTTTGGAATGTTATTTACAGTGCTAGCTTTCTTACACAAATCCATGTCAAAGGTTTGGCCATTATTACAGTCTTTAAAATAGGCAGATGTGCCTTTCATGGCCAACTGCATGTTTTATTAATGGATTAGAACTATTGAATGCATCATAAATCATAGGACTTAGCCATGACTCTTGAGCTTCTCTCCTCCAAAGCCCCAAGGCAGGTGTACCTAATTCACTGAATGGCTTGTAAAGTACCAGGGGACAAATTCTAACATCTCTGCTGTAAGAACAGGTTTTCCTGATCATTCCTGTGGGGCCACCTGTCCCTGTGCTGACCAGTGCAGTATTAACAATGCCTTTCCTCCTGACCAGGTCTGCTACCCTTCACCACCTCTGAAGGGCATATGAACCTCCAGCTGCCACATGCAAATCTTCAGTTTTATATATAGATAATATAATTAACTGGACTGCTCTGTTGCCTTGACTTACACTTCTGCTTCCCATAGCCAATTAATACCTGCTCCTTTTCTCTCCTTCTTCTACCTTCCAATAGGAAGAATAGGAAACATGTCATTTTTCTAGTAATGTACCATTCTCCACAGCCCAAGCACATTTTGCATACAACTAAATCCTGTCTCACTCAAGCAAGCCCAACACGTTCCTTCATTTGAATATTTTCTGATAACTTGAAGGAATCCTTCGGATGCAATAGAAAATACTGCATGAGTGTTGGAAATAACCAGGAAAGGATGGAAGGGACATGCCCTGAATGAAAAGCTGAAGGTTTTATTGAAAAACATTTGTCAAAGATCCATTGCCTTTGGTCAGGAAGCCCACCCAGCTTGCAGTGGGAATGTGGTGGTACTAGTGAGGGTCCTTTCCAAGCTCAACCAAGGTACCTGGGCTCCATATGAGCACCAGGACTGCATTCAAGGTACATTCCTGCTGAGTATTCAGTTTAACGTTGCTGTCTCCCTGCATGGACCAAGTTTTGGCAGAAGCATCCTCCCTTTCCTGCCCATTCTCTCCAGATAAGGAGCTCATTTGGGGAACTCAGATTAGTTTTTTCATGGCTAGTATTTGCACTAATGCCTCACTAGCCAATTCACTGCACTGCTTAAGCACTAACAGAGTACTCAAAACCTCTTCTGCAGACAAGTCTGACAGGTTTTATGCCTGGCTGATGACAGAAATACCCCATTGCTGCTAATAGGGAGTATAGCCAGCGAACAGGCTTGCTAAAGAGGAGCTAGAGCAGCCCAGAGGCAGCCTGGGCTGTGGGCCAGGGGCAGTGATGATTTAAGTGTTAGTGAAGGGGGAGAGAAAGGACTGTCTCGTACCATACATGTTGGAAGGAGCCCGTAGTGAGTGCAGGTTAGCTTCAGCTGGGGATACCTGGTGTTTGGAATGCTGTCTACAATGCCATTTCAAAGGTCACATTGATGGTTTTGAATGTGGATTAAGAGTGACTCTCCAGTAGCAGGAAAGACCACTGAGGCTCACTCCTAAAGGGGGGTGGAGACCTCCAGTCTGCAAAGGGAGGAGTTCCCTGTGTTTGGCTTCACACAGGTGTCAGACACCAGCCTTTGGCCCAGGCCAGGGCATATTTGTGAGCGCTGCTCCGGTGTTGCTACTCCAGCAGCATTAATCAGCTGGAAAAAAGGGGTGGAGGAGGACTCAAAGGAAGCAGTTTTGTTCTAATGCTGGCTGCTTGAAACCACCTGGAGGCTGGGAGTCCTAGGAGGAATCCGTGGGCAAGTGGAACCACGGAAGATCACAGATGAGGAGGACAGCAAGGAGGAAGGAGCACATTTGTGCATGACAATCTCTACTCTGTGCATGTGCAATGATAACACCAGAGGCAAGTGCAATGCTAAAATCCTAGATCTGTGCGTAATATTCCACTGGGGATAGATGTCCTATCTTGTTTTGTACACTGTAGCTCCAATATCAGTCCCAAAACCAAATGATTCCCCCATTCACCACCATCAGATGGGACTGGCACAGATGTCTGGAAAAAAAAAAAAAAAAAAAAAAAAGAATAGCTATTTTTAAAAAACAAACAAAAAACAGCCCTGTTATTTCTGCATTATTTCTGGATGAGGACACTTCCTTCCTTCCAGGAGAAATCAATCCAGAACCAAAGTCCATACAAGGTGAAGTAGTGATGGTCCTTGGCAAATCTCCTACCTCACTGCATTCCCAAGCTGCCCCTCTTGGCTCTGTGGCTAATTAATCACCTCCCCTGGAGGGAGGGAAGGCGCAGACCATAGACATGGACCAAGTTGTGTCAGGCCGTTATCGTGGGTAGCAGGAGATGCTGGACAGAGAAGGTTCCAGTTGCACAGCAGACTTGGAGGGGGCACAGGAGTTCAGCGCCGCTTTGCGCCTTGCTGGCTTCCCGGTGGATCAGCAGTAGTGTGCGTCCTTGGCAAGCAGCTCCGAAGATAGCTTGCCAGCAGACCGTATCCTCCTGGGACGGCAGCGTACTGGCAGGACATACCTCCTAGCAGTGCCAAGGATAGACTAAGCGTTACCTGCTACTAGAAGACGTCTCCTCATCTGTCTGTTCGGCTCTGAAACCCTTGAGAGCAGCCTTGGGGTATGTTGTTAGAGCTACCTAGGTGCCTCAAAATCAGTAGGGGCTCAGAACGTGCTTTGGTGCTTCAGAGAGCCTCTAAGTGCTGGCTAAGCCAGTCAGCCACATTTGTTTCTTGCCATGAGTTTCTTGGCTAGATGTGAAGTCTCCCTGGACATGCCCTGAGAAATTCCAGCTCTTTGATAGATGAACCTGACCAGCAGCCCACTGCTCAACACTGCCTGGAGGAGAGCCATCAGTAAGTAGTTGCTTTCCCATCACTTTCAAAAACCACATGCCTTCCTTGCAAGGAGCCTGGCAGTCCTCCGAAAAGAAAAGAAGCGCCTTCCCTTCTGCCAGACCCAGCCTTGAGCAGGAGAAGGAGATGAAGCTGTCTAGAAGCTACATGGTATGTAGGAGCAGAATAGATGTGAAGCAGAGGATAAACATCTCCAAGAGAATCTGGCCATTCTGGTGGCTGAGAGGAAAATGGATGCAGAGAAATTTGTACGCAATGGCTGGCAATGTTATGTTGAGAGATTCCTGCACCATGTTGAGGGGAATCCACAACACAAAGCACGCATGCCATTCCACACACATGCAGGAAGGAGAGGGGGGGCACCGGCGAAGTTAAATCAGAACACAAACCAAAAGTATCACATTGAAACTCCTCAATTTAAGGAGCAGTTGTAAAAGCCAAGCACTCTCTTAGGCTTTGGAAAACATCTCTTGGTTTGCGGGGAAGAAAAGAGGATCCCCTTACCACCTAAGGGCTGTTTGGAAGTTGAGAGACTCTCAGTCCTTGGCTGGCCCCTTGGACTACCTACTACAGGGAAAAGAATCCCTTGGGACCCCAAATCACAAGGGCCATACAAATACAAGGTCTTCTGACCCTCCAGCAAGACTCAAGCTTGCTACCCCCAGACTCAAGCTCTGCCAGGCCCTGAGGCCCTGAGATCCATAGCTGGAAGTCCTTTTCACACAGAGCTGGTGCTTGCACGTGTGAGCCGGGCTTAGGGCTTCTGCTTTGCAGTGAAACCTGGTGAAAGGGCAGAAGCTGGACAGAGTACTCGTCACGCACGTCCTGCCGGTGCTGTTTACAAGAAACACCAGCAAAAGCCTCAGCAAAAGCTGAGGACGATCTGTTGCTGGTACAGAACTCCCAGGGTCTTTCCATCTGCAGGAGGTCATTTCCTCCCTGCAGGAGGGTGGCAGGTTTGGCAGGAATGAAGTGGGGATAAAACTCCTAAAGGTTACTTTTATTCCTCCCAACATGAACCAAAACCTTGATGGACCATAAACACCCTGAGAGAAAGCTAGAGAGAAGCTGAGCAGCACACCAGAAGGAAAGGGGGTGAGGAAGCATTGAGGAAGGACAGGGTGGAGGATAAATGACAGGCTCCTCTGACATGGCCACCCACCTGGACAGCAGCCTCGTCCAGGCAAAAGTAGCAGGAGAATCCAGGACAGCACTGTGGGACAATGCACCATGGTGACCCCATCCCCATGTCCATGGCCAACTTGGAGGTGTCCGTCACAGCAGAGAGGTTGGAGTATGTGTGTGCACATGGAGTATGTTAGCTGCACCGGGAGGCAGGTGAGGATGGAGAGCTTGGATAGGAACAGCACAGGGTGTGGAGCCAAGACGAGGGCATTGGACTGAGGAGGCCAAGGAGGGAGCAAGGGAATGAGAAGGACCAAGGCCATGCTGAGGGGATCAGAGTGAGGGCAGGCTGGGCTGAGAAGGACAAATGAGGTGCAAAGATGTACTGAGGAGATCAGGAAGGGTGCAAGGCCAAGCAGGGTGGGCCTGAGGGCAGGCTGAGGGTATCAGGACTGCTGGGATAGGGGTAGGGACTTCAGGGCAGGGCTGCCCTGGCAAGGGGGCCAGGGCCATGGTGATCAGGGCCGGGAGTGGGACACACAGGAGACTCCGTGGGGGCTGGGTGATGGGCCAGCCCCGAGGTGCATTAGCCGGGCTTTGTGTGCACAGCCCGCATAACAGCTGCCTGCAGTATGGTTGGCTCCAAAGCCGGTGTTGACAGTCCTTCACTTTTATGGGAACTAAATTTACCCAGACACACGCAAAATCAAAATCAAAAAAAAAAAAAAAAAAAAAAAAAAAAAAGAGGGAGCAGGGAGAGAAAAAAGATGGGGGGTTTGGAATTAAAATAAATCGCAGCAGCGCCAGCATCTGCTTCTTTGCGGTACAGTCTGGGTTACAGAGAGGGGAGGAGAAGTCCCTGAAAGGGAGTAGTGCTGGTGTTTACTGCAGCCCCATAATATCCCCAGTCTGAGAGGCATGTGTTTGCACCCGTGTGCTTTCACTGTGTGGCCTCAGGAATGCTTGACATTCAGGACGCCAGAGAAATGTACCCTCGTGGCGGAAAATGAGAGCCCGACCATTTTCCATAGATTGATTAGCGGACTTGTTTGCTAGAGCATCCAGGCAATAACGTGCTGCTTCTTAAAGACAGGAGCTCTGTTCTGAGAGAGGTTCAAGGTGGAAAAGGATCCAAATGCATGAAGCTTTTACCTTCCTTCCTTAAAATGGACCAGAAGTTCAGAGTAAAATTTTGATGAATTCATTTTCTTTTTTTCTTTTTTCTTTTCTTTTTTTTCTCCTTCCTTCCCATCTCCCAGAATAGACACACGTGCTTTGGTGATGATACTTTTGCTTCCTTGGCTCTTATTTTGTATTCTCTGTCTCCTCCAAGTGTGACACAGCAGACCCAAAGCAAGGGCCAACCATTTGGCTGCCGAATAGGTTTTCTGGATCTAGTTTCCAAGTGGTTCTTTTAAAGAACCACTACATTACATTAAAATGCATCATATTTGATGCAACATAGGCACATCTGCCAACACTGGAAGTCCAAAGAGCTACAGAATCACGTCAGGGGTTACACATTCATGTATTTGTCAAAGCAAATATATACAATGAAATATGTATTATACTGCATAACTAATTCCTTATACATACAAAGTAAGCAAGGGGTGTCTATTACTCCAGGACTTTTGGAAAAACAGTAGTCAGGGTGAAAAGGCATTAGATAGCTCAAAAGAACCAGCAGTATTTCAAGTAAATGCAGAGTCTATCTCAATGAGCTTGGAGAAGTGGGGCTGGGGCCAGGAGATGTCACTGACTCAAGCACCGCTGCAGTCCAACGTGGCTCCGGAGGAGCTTCCAGTGAGACTCCCTAACACAGGCCGGCCCTCGACTTCCATTGAGCACAAGGTGAAAAAAAGCATGCTTATTTTTAAAAATTGCCACCACTTTCATGGCTATTTAGTTCTGTAAATAAATATTGCAGCCATAGTTCATAGAGGGCCTGCTTGTCAGTGATGTTTGTGTCTCGGACCCCCGTGTCAGCTGCCGATGTCTGCTGTTCCCTAAGCTGTGTGATGAATTGCCCAAACAGAGGAGCAGGAGAGAAGGTTTGATGGTTCTGTGTGCACCAAGCATGGAAGAAAAATAGAGAGCACGGGCAATGTTTTCAGAAGTCCTCAAGATGTCTATTTTGGGGTGACTGCTGTCTGATTTCTGCAGATGACAAGTGCTCCGTTCTTTCTAAAAACTGCATTCTTCTTGGGTACTTTTGGTTTGATCCCTATTTTTTTAATTAAAATGGAAAATGCTGAAAACAATTAGCCACTTTTAAAAACCGTGGCTAAAATTTTCTTCCACTCCCTTCAGCTGCGATATGATTGGGGCCAGAAGTTATGCTGCGGGTGGAGGTGGGAAGCCAGGGTGAATAGCACTGATTTGGCACTTAGTGGGTGTGTAAATAGAGTGCAAATTATACCAATCTGCTAGTTATTCTCTAAGGAGCAAATGCAGACTCTGAAATGAGCACGGCCCTCAGCAGGAAATCCTCCTGCTCCTACCAAAGCTGGTTGGAGCTGGGAAGGATCTTGCAATGCCCAAGCACATTGCCTTTGAAGAGTAGGGATGGGAGCTGGTCTAGTCCAGCAGTCCCTCTTCCTGCTCCATGCACTGATCTCTTGCACACACAGGTGGTCACTCTCTACTCTTCTGACCAGATTTTTCATGCCGTGTAGCTCATCCTACCTCTTTCTGACACTACTGAGTTTGACGCAGGCTTTCCCATGGGTCTAACATAGGTTAATTTCCAGCAGTAGCCAATTCTAAGAAGTTTGGCCACTTCAAGAAAGTCAGAAGGGCAAAATCACTGACTGAAGTGACAGCAAGACAGTCACATGTGCATGGGTGCTTCATGCTGTTCTTTCTGCAGAGGAGAAGGGATCCTTCCTATGCACAGCCCAGGAGAATATCTGAAGGCACATTCAGTAGCACTGTCCTGTCATGTGTGGACCAATGTTATTGGAATGAGTTCATTTCTTTCCTGCTTTACAAGGAGACAAAAACTGGTTGTGCCCCAGGCTCAGCTATGGCAGCTATATCACCAGCAGATGTGGCTTTTGCGCTGGTTTTTTTTTTTCATTGAATGTCCAATTCCTACAGCCATGCAATCACGAGGGGCTTGGTTTTCGCTGGGTAGTCATCTAGGCCTCCTAGAACAAAGAAAAGCTGGCCCATGGAGAGAGAAACGCAAAGAACCCCAAGTGTGCCAAGTCTCTTGCTGTAACCCAAGCTCCGGTTCTGGGTGAGTAGGATGGCCACAGAGCAAGTCCTTGTCACTGCCAGCAGCTCTGCGCCACTACAAACCTACAGCAACTCCCTGAAACCCAGTATGGCCTGGTGCGATCCGCGTTAGGGCCTACTAATGTGTCCCAGACCACAAAAAGCCTGCTTTACTTGCGTGGTGCCTGGGAAGCTGGTGTTGGATTTATAGACTGCAGGAAGGCTCGGAGCAGGCGAGAACAGGACTATGGAGCAGGCAGGGACTCAGCACCCCCGTGTCTCTGGATGGTGGCCAGAGCGACAGAACTTGGCTATTCCCAAGCCCTCCTGGTCAGGCAACACAGGTGTCCTTCCATCCCTCCCTGCATCCCTCCCTCCATCTCTGCATCCCCGCATCCCTCCCTGCATCCCTCCCCGCATCCCTTGCCTCTGAGCCCATGCCCTGTTCCCACTCCTGGTGCGCTGACGCTACGTGGAGCAGCCGGCACGCTCCAGCGCCCGCCCCTCGCGGGACTTCAAAGCGGCCTCCTTTGGCGGCCCTGATAGATGTGACACCCTCTGGCGCGGCACGCAGGGCCCAGACCCTGCCATTGTCCTGGGTCTCCTAGGCGGGCGCGCCAGGGCCCACAGGCATGCTTTCATGTGCCTGACCTGCCGCCTGCCACGGCGGCCCCAGCACCAGCCTGCCGGGAGGAGCGCCGTGCCACCGCACGGCAGCAGGGACACGAGCGAGAGGCGGCATTAAAGCCCCCGCGCTCGCCGGTACCCCCATCTGCTGCTTTTCATTAGGGAGAGGTGGCTCCTTTCTGGGATGAGGGGATGCTGGCGGGTGCGCTCAAGTGCCTCCTCGGTGTGATCCGTGTGTCTGCGCATCTCAGAGGAGGAAGGGGCACAAGGGATGCTGTGAGCTGTTGTGTGGGGCAGGAGCCACCCCGATGCACCCTGGTACAGGGAAGGCTGGTGTCAAAGAGGTGGGCACATTGGGTGGGAGAAGGCAGGTGTCCTGCTTGGATGCTATAGGAAGCAGAGTTGGTCCTTAGAGCATGGGAGAGGAACCCAGGGATAGCAGGGGGATGCGGAAGGAAGACTCTGCCCAGGGCAAGTGACCGAGTTGGGTCGAACGAGTCAGCAGGATCTGCTCATCTTCATGGAGTGGAAGGGTGTGAACAGGGAGAGAGAAGCAAAGAGGGTAAGGAACACTCAGATATCTGATCCTGGCTCTGACCATCCATCACATGCAGATTCCTAAGGGATGTGCTTGGGCAAGACCTGATCTACAAGCAGGGTAGAGCCCTGAGTAAGAGGCGACTGCAAGCACCTGGCCCAGCTTGCCCTGTGCCACCAAGGTTGGGTGGCTCCCCGGGGCTCTCCTGGCATAGACCTGGGGGATGCAGGCCCCAAGGAAGCACCATCCATGGTGGACAGGGGAGACCCTGGCTGCTGTTTAGGCACAGTTAGCACCGAGCTCCTTGCTAACATCAAACACTGCCCCTCCTCATGCTGAATAGGGGCCGTCACGGTGGCTCCATCCATCAAGAGGAGCTGTGCAGAGACCCTGCTCTATTGTCACATCCCGTCACATCTTCTTCTGCACAGAGACCCCTGCATACAACTCCTTGCAGCAAGTGGCTCCATGACCAGGGAGAGCAGGGGGTCCCCCATCCCAGAGCACCCACCCTGGCAAGACCTCAGGGGATTCCCTGTGGTCTCCGTCCCCTCAGGGCAGGGATTCCTCATCCTGCCATGGTTATTTTGCATCATCCTTCAAGGGGTGCCACTGCTGGCATGCACCCACATTTTCTCTTTCAAGAGCACTGCTGTCACAGTATCCTCAGTGCTGGGAGACAAAGGTTGACTGCTGAGTTCAATAGTCTTCAGCTCCAAGGACCCTCTAAGACTAGCTATAAGCACAGGATGCTTTTGATATAATGCTGAGATTAAAGTGTTCAGGCCATCTTCTGGGAGCATAAAGTCTGCGAACACTACTCTACCCTTGCTCTCCTTGGCCTCACTTAGATGCTCAGGCCCAGGACTGGCCGCAGTACAGATGTGTATGGCATAGACCACTCAGGCTCAGATCTGAGCCCAAAGCAGGAAGAAGCAGAAGGCCACATCACCAGTCTGAGGTTTTTCCACATCTCCTGCATCTGCTCTGTGACAAGCCCTAGGCTGTGGGTAGACTCCCTGAGAAGGACTTCATTAAGTCACCTTATTTTATAGACACCTGGAGCAGTGTGGGTTTGCCCGACTTGCTGAAGCAATTTAAATGTGGAGCAATGAAGATAGAAGAACTGGGAGCAGGAAAAGTGAGCTCTCACAAAGAGCAACAAAGCTGATCTGCTTTCACCCCATTCCTGGGAGGTATCTGGTCTCCTGAGGTTGCAAACATGTTTCCTATAGCTTGTAGCTTGACTCTTGTCCTCACATCTACATTCCCTGTTGCCTCTGTGACATGCAGGCCCTCAACCAGAATGCCTCTTCCTGGCATGGAATTGTGAGAACACCCTTGAGAGATCCGTGCTAAGCAGCCACAGAATTCTCCTGGGTGGAAATTGGGCATTTGTATCATTCATGGTGCTGAGGAAGGCCTCCAAGTTCTGAGCTCACCAACTTTTGGAGATCTCTGCTTGACAGGAAGAACATGGATTTGCATCCTTCATTCCAATCTGAGGAAGAAACCCAAGGCTGGTATCAATCACCTACCTCTTGGGTGCATGCTGCTTTAACAAGACCAGGCAGCTCCGTAGGGAATGGGGCAGGGGTTGGTGGCTCTGTGGTCTCCCATGCTGCACCCCAGCTTGCCTTCCTGGACCACCTTGGTGCAGGAGGTGCACTCCTCCCAGACATGGTGAGCTGAGACCATTCCCATGTGCACTCAGCTTGGGACGAGATGGTCAGAGCCCCAGCTGAGCTTGCATCTCCCTGAGACATTTTGCACCTTCTCCCCACCCACCCAGACTCCTGATGCAGTGGAGACTCTTCCATGCTGGAGACCAGAAAGCTTTTGGGATAGAGCTGTCACAGTTAGCTCTCCATTTGCAAGCCAAGGCAAAGTCAATTTACATTATTTGCTATTGGGATTAACTGGTAAGGGGGTCTCTTCTTGTAAAGGACAGGACTTAATTATCAGCACATCATTAGCTGGCAAGGAATCTTCTTAGCTGAGAAGTTCTGAGCCAATTCCATCCGTCACTTCTAACGAGATGGCTGCAGTTTACTCAGAAGATTTGCAGTTCCTGGTGGTCAGTGCAATTCTCTGTGGCATGGAGGAATTGAGCAATTGCTGTTATGTCTGGCCACCTGGCAAGGAGGAGAGAGATGATGCCTGCATGTGGCACTGGAGCGGCTGCAGACGTTGGAGGTAACATGGAGCAGAAGGCAGTCAGTGCGCAATTCCGTCCTCTTATTGCATGGCAGGAGAGTCCCAGCAGCTCTGAGACATGTCCCCAGGGGCTGGCAGCGGCTGATGCCCTCTTGACTTCCTAAGTTGTGGCTCTACTCTGCCCAAGCACTCACAGGACAAACTTTGCTCCTAGCCACAAGGCTGACCTCAGCTTTGAATCTCTAAGAAAGGGGGCTTCATGAATCACTTGGAGGAAGGGAGCACTGCAGTATGGAAGTACAGTGTGTCCGCTGCAGAACAAAGTGTTTGTTTACAAAGGGGTTGGAAGATGAGCTATTAGCAACCCAAAGAGCATCTCTCCTCAAAGAGGACTTTGGCACAGAACATGAGAGCAAGGCTGGGTGAGATGGCTTCAGCCTGGAGTGTCCTGGGAGAAAGGCGTGGGAAAACACCCAATTCCCATGGTAGCAGCACCAACAAAATCTGCAGATCCAGGCTGGAGTAGGGCAGGTGTGAACCTGGCACATCTAGAAGATGTCACCAGTGCTAGCATGAATAGAACCAGTGTTTTAAAGGTCACTGGACTCAAGACTAGGAAGAAGGAGCAAGTGAGACCAGGCTCTGGGACCTAGGTTCTGCCCACCTAGCCAGCCAAGTTGGGTTAAAAAACTGATCTTCTGACATCTGCCCCAGTGTACCCACGATGTGTGGGCAGTTGGCACAGCTATGTAATGTTGTGAAGCTGACAAAAAAAGAGCTTTTTTTCCTTACAAGTTTGTATAGAGCCTGTGGTGCTTCTGGCAGAGTTGCTGTGACAAAATTACAGAAAATGATTGATTTTTTCTTTGTTTGGTTTTTTGTTCAGTTTGTTTTCTTTTGTTTGTTTTTTTTCCAAACCAGAATGAAAACTGGAAGAAGGAAAAAAATGACCTGAAACAATACTTTGGGTTGTTTGTTTGGATTTTTCTTTTCCTCCTAAAACAAATAGAATCAAAAATATGGAAACTTGCAATAAAACCAAAGAACTCTAGTCAGGAAGCCTCTTCCTCCAAAGCTCAGCCTTACAGCTCTCATTTGGGGTTTGCCTTAGGTCAGTGCCCCCTCTTTTGCCTGCCAGGTTTGGATTCCCATGTTCAGCCCCCAGACTCCTCCCTGTAAAGGATCTCCTCGAGCTTTTCCACCAGTAGTACTCCACTTCTTAGTACAAAATACTTCGAATATTCATTGAACTTAAGAGAGACTCAGTCCCTAGCCAGGTGTGCAAGTGGGAGCTCAATGCTTTCTGGGCAGCAAAATTCAAATCTAGAAACACCTGGAGTGAATTTCATTCATGCAATGGAAAAGTGAGAAGCTATAGCATGCCGCTATTCCAGCTACATGAATACCAACAAATCAGAGTTATATCTGCTCAGAGACAATATTATGCAGATATCTTCTCTGCCTCCTCCTGAAACAACCGCCCTGAGGGCTCTGGCTGGTTTAGCCAGTGAAAATTCACCGCGAGAAAGGCTCCGGGACAGCAGTGGGAATCCCATTGTGGCCACTGAAGCTCCCTGGAAGTAGGTTGTGTCAGGCAAGTCCCAGAACTCTGAGGATACTCCTCAGTAGGGGTCTCTCTACTTTTCTTTTGGCTTCCACAGGCTTCGAGGCAGGTTGTTAGAAGAGCCGGGAGGCTTGTGGCATGGGGACTGTGCCGGCAAGGGCTGAGCTGCTACCCTTTGAGGCGATGACGGCTTGAGGTTTTGGTTCTCAGTGGGATGCGGAGCCCTGGCCCTTTCTGGAGCATCTCACTCTCTTGGCTTCCCCACCACTCCTCTCCATCTGATTTCTCCTGAACTCCCCATTTGGACCCTTGTGCACTTCCTACCCCTCCACCCTGTCCTTTGCGCTGTCCTCCCAGGACTCAGAGTGCAGGGACGCAGAAAAAGCAGCAATGGGTGGCTTAAACCACTGTCCCAGCCTAATGAAACCCAGTGGCTCTATCTAGAGCTCTAGAGCTGCTGTTACCATCCTAAATTGTATCTACACTTCAGGAAAAAAGGGAAAAAATACCCCATGCTGTCTCTAGAGCTGGCTTTCTGAAGGATTACACATCAATACCCGCCACCCGGCCCCCCACCCTCGGCAGCATTGTTCTCTCCAAGGCGCTTCTCTCACTTTGATGATGATCACTGGCAGAGTTTCAAAACGATGTATTATAAAATCTTCAAAAAAAAAAAAAATCCAGTTGCCATAACGTAATGCAGATTTTTGTCACTGCTCCATGGCTTCTGCTTTCAATTTCCAGCAAGAGGGAGAGACTCCGTCGCAGTCAGATGGAGACCAGCTCGCATCCCCGCTCCCTGGGCCCCCAGGCAAAATCCCTGGAATTTGTTCCTGACTGTTTGAAGGCAAAGCTGAGGGAGAAAAGCGCTGAGGGGAGGTGGAGAGGAGACAAGGGAGGTGCCAGGTCCATGCAGATGGGCACAAAACCCAATCCGTGCTCTAGAACCTGTGGAATAAGAGAAGGTGGCAGCACATCTTGGGAGCACACCTGAGCTGACCACGGGAAAACTTCCCATGGCTTGTCCATTGAAGGCTATCCTTCTGGAAGGTTATCCTTTTGGAAGGTTATCCTTTGGGAAGGTTATCCTTCTGGAAGGCTTTGAGCAGTGATGTTGAGTCCTGCTCTGGGTTTCTAATGTTGCCTGTCTCTAAGCCTTCCACCTCAAACCAAGTGTTTGCCGATGGGGTTGAATTTTACTAGCATCTAAGCACCCAATGCACAAAGCAGCTGAGCAGTCGGGGTGTGAGATAGTATTTCTCTTCTCTGGCTTTGTTTCAGAAATCCCAGAGCGGAGGATTGAAGGAGAGGGCTCTGTCCTGTTTTAGGGATGAAGGAAGACTGTGGACATGGCAGGACAGCTATGACACAGTGGGACTGATCTTTATTAGTGTTCAGAGGTACTATGCTCTTGTTTGCTGTGACTGCCTAAATAGTTTGCTGCTGAGATCTATGGTGGGAGCAATCCAGGTGCTCCCATATATCATACTGCGACTAAAGTGATATTAGTAAGCAGCCTGCTACCTCAGAGGGTCACAGAGATTTGGGATGGTATTCCTGAGCATCTATGTTCACAAAAAGACCTGGGACAGTCCCAAAAGCATAGTGACATTGGGGTTGTAACCACCTTCTGGCATCCTGCCCAAGAGCTTGAAGAAATGAGGTGAACTTCCCCAAGCCTTCAGCTGAAGTATGAAGTTGCCACATACTGTCACTGCTATGTTGGAAGGGACAGTGCACAGCTTTCTAAGACACATGCCTCAATTTTTTGATAAAAGTGACTATCTCTGAATAGATGAGAAGTTTCCAGGATTACAGTGCTGTGACAGCATTGTTCAGTATGAACAATGCAGGCAGGTTCTCACCTTTTGTCACGGAGTGAGGGAGTGTGGCTGGGTTCACAACTCACTGCACTTTCTGTCATGATCAGGTGGGATTTGGAACACCAGGTGCTTCTTGGGCTCCAAAGGTGAGATACCTGCCTCCTGGGCTCCAAAAGTGATTCTCTATTTCTGTGGCTTTTCCTTTCTTGGAATGAGCCTTAATGAATTCAATAATAACAAGGAAAATTACAAAGTTTAAAGGCTGCCTGGTGTCCCGAGGGAGTCTCCAGATCTTACTTGATAGGGTTTCCCAAATAGGGACTAGAAAACCAGAGCAGACTGGGGAGAATGGGAGAAATGTTCAGGTTAGACTCTTGGAGAATGTCCATGACTTTTAGCAAAGGGTTTGGTTTTGATGGATTTAACTATCTTTTACTGAGAAATGGTGACCCAGTCTAAAAAGTGCAGCTTATGTGAATGTAGCTACATGTCATCTCCAAGCCTAACATCTTCAGTTACTGGTACCTTTTGTTGACTTTTCTGGGCATAACAGCATCTCTGGATCTCAATGCTTATCAATGGCTCCAGTGCAGGGACACTTAACCACTGCATGACTGATTAACCTGCAGAAAGCTGGTAGGCAAATGAATGTTTAAAAACATAAAGTGAATCCTTCATCCATTGCAGATGGCAAGAAAATCCTTGCTGGAGTTGTCACTACTCCTCATGGTCCAAGAGAATCCCTTATTTTCTTCATCTTGGCTGGTGGCTGAAATCTCCAAGAATATGGTTATTTGGAAGGTCAGTCTGCACTCTTGTTACCCGTCTTTCTACCAAAGGCCACCTAAAACTGTACAAGCTGATGGTAGCTGCCCTATCTCCATACTGCGCCCTCCCTTTCTACGTCCTCTTGCTTCTTTCAACCTCCTTAGATGCGTCCTTCGGGTTGTCCATTTTCCTTCAGGGCTGCTCTTGTGGCTGAGCATGAGGAATACATCCCCTAGGTAGATTTGGTGGAAAGGGTTCTTCTTACTGGGTTAGCTCTGAGAGCGTCTCATGTCCTTGAGGTCTGATACTAAAAGGGAACATTTTTTCAGAAAGTTATGAGCTAGTGAAAGCAGGACTTTATAAGGCAGCATCACTAATACCTTCTTATCCACAGACATTCTGCTGTGAGTTTGGCTTTATAAACGAAGCCAAACTGATCAGGAAAACCACGGGGAGGAAAAAAACAAGAAATGCCGGGAGGATGTTGGAGGTTGCTCTGCAGAGTGAGAGCACATACCACTTAGCAGACCACTGTGTCATGGGTGGCCCGTGTCTGGCTGACTTGAGCAAGACTCACGGGGTGCAGGAAACCTGCCCAAATCTTTGCTCACAGGGTCTCTGTGCTCTCTCACTGTCTTCCTGCCGTGTCTTGGATCCTCTCTGGGTGCTCTTTCCTCCACAGGTCACCAAGGTGATGAGGGACCTTCTGTGGCCCCCAGGGTGTCACCCTGTTTCCCCCTTCCCTGGCTTCCAGGTGGCATCAGGGCCACTTTTGTCCCAAGGAAAGGCCTTTTCACCAGCTTCTCCGTGCCTAGCCCCTCGCAGCCACAACGTCTGCAATATCTGTAGGGGGGAGAGGCCGGAGCCCTGGGGAAAAGGATTTCTTCTTCTTCTTCTTCTTTTTCTAAATTTTATTTCCCTTGCCCTTCTTGGCACCCAGGAGCCCTTTGCTCGCCTCCCTCCCACCCCCCCGATAATGAGCTGTTGTCTTGTGCAGCATTGAGAGCTAAGTAAGCATGAAAAATTGGAACAATACAGCAGTAGTCCTGGGACAGCAAAGCCCCTTGTTTGACAAGGCTAATTCCACCCCCCCAGCCTCATTTTCTTTCAGCCCCCTTCCCCCTCACCACTTCTCCTTTATTAAACGAACTGGCTTTTATTGGGGTGGAAGCTGGGTTTCCTTTTCCCCTCTCGCCTCCCCCTCTGTTCACATGTAATTTGGAGAGTTAATCTCCTCAGGCAGGAAATGTTGTTTCTTTCACTCTTTCTCTCCGGCCTTTTCCATTTGGCTCTTTTAATTGGGGCCCCGACCAAAGAAATGACCACGCCACGACGTCCGAGCTGCAAGCAGGTTATTTTTGTTTAAAGACCCTGCGCACCCGCTTCTCCCTGCTGCGGTGTCCCTCTTACGTGCTCCTTCTTGCACCCTTCCAGCAGATGCATCCATTGAGCAGAGATCTGGTACCCAAGGGATGCAGGAGCCCCGCGTCCCTTGGTTTGCTCAAGAAGCCCAGCATTGGCATCCCCAGCACCATTCCCAACCGCAGCTTTGTTTTCTTGTTGGATAGAGGGGACTCTGTGAACCGCTCCAGGTAAGAGGACACCTACAGCAGTGCAGACGACTGCTCTGAGTAGGAGTAGACTGTCCTAGGCAAGGCAGCCCCTCCATAGCCATGGGCACTGGCTAACTGGCCTCGAAGAGCAGCTTCTGTTTAGGCTGAACAGCAGGTCCTGGTGCATGTGGGGCGAGTGGCCCAGTATAGCCGGTGTCTTGGGTGGTGTGGGTGACTACTACTTGTCCTGCAAGTCACTGGTGCATTACAGGGAAATTTTATTGCTCAGAATTCCCTAGGTGAATTCCTTCCTCAGAAAAGACAAGAAAAGACACATGAATCATTGTTTCATCTAAATCCATGGCAAGACAACCATCACACTTTTTTTCTTTTTTCTTATTTTTTCTTCTTCTTTTTTTTTCTCTTTGTTAGAGAATCCCAGGGACAAGGAAACTAGTGGAAATCCAATGGCAAAAAATTTCCTAGATGGTGTGCACAGACAAGAACTGCTGGGAGAAACGTGGTTGACGTGGCCTCCGAAGACGCTGGCTTGGTGTGAACCAGTGAGCACGCCAAGAGTTTGAGATCCACCACTGTCCTCTAGGAAGAGGCAGCTGGTGCCAAGAATTTCTTCACAGAAGAACTTGGAAAGTTTTGAGGAGAGCAGCTGCTGAAGATGGTAACTATACCAACCAAGTCTTCCTTTGCCTGTCCTGCCTCATAAGCTGGACAAGTCGCTAAGAAATCCTGCAAACCTCCTGCACTGACCCTCAACCACCTCCAGCTCCTCCAGAGCCCCAGGCTGGGGCAGACCAAGCACAGCTGCTCCCAGGGCCAGTTGAGAGTGAGGCAGGTCGGCAGCTGCCCGGCTGGGAAACTCTCTGGAGATGCCAGCCTCCTCCTAACCACAATTTGGCCCGAGCTCTTCTGGCTCTCGGCAGCCAAAAGCTTTCAGAATACTTTTTGGCACCATTCATCCCTCCCAACAGGGCAGCAATTCATGCTGGGAGGCTAATTATTATTGAATTCACTCATCCCTCTATAGGTAATCTCTGGCTCCCATCAGCTGAGGAAGGGCTGGGATTGCATTTTCAGGATGATTCAGTCATCTTCTACTGCCCGTTGTCCTCAACGGCAGTGTAGATGGAGGTAGGAGAGTCCTGTGCCCTACAAGAAAGAGGAAAAAAATGGAGAAATCCCTATTTGCTGCTCTGTGGTTTCAAATATTGCCTGAGAGGCAATATCTCAGCTCTCTGGCTTCAGATATTGCCCGGGACAGGGTTGTTGGATAGCACATAGTTTGGACCAAGCCTCGTTCAAACAATCTGTGTGAACAGGGACGGGTAGAAGAAACATTTGGTCTTTGGGAAAAGCAGCTGGATGTTAGAACTAGATAACTAGATCCTCACCATAAATTGACCTAGTCCTGGACAGAGTAATGCTGTGTTGGTCCATACTGGATATGCTTCCAGGCTCTGGAGTCAGTTTGAGGGCATGAATCGCCAAGGATATCCTCGCCTGGATGCCCTCACCTAATGCCCATTCAGCGTAGCTGGCTGAGGTGTGCAGGGCTGTGGTAGGAGATGGAGGTAGTGCACAAATCAAGAGGCTGGATGTTTGCAGAGGACGTTTTGGAAGGGTGCTGGAGACTCTGCTCCTGCCACAGTCCACAGTGCTCTCTGCTAAGCACTGCAGGTCGTTCTGGGCAGGGCTGAAATGTGGGCACGTGCCCACAGGCTCAGGCTTTCCCTTTTGCACCAACTTCAGAACCTGCTGAAACCCCACCAGGCACAAGGTCTGGTTAAATTCATCAGCTGAGCTGAAGGCAGCGGGATGCAAAGCTCTAGTTTGAACTTATGGTGCCAGAGGAAGGTGAGAGTTGGGGTAAGCTGCCCACGTGCTCCTGCGGCGTGTCTGCACAGGTATTAGTGCTGGGCTCAGGTCATGCTGCCAAAGGCAACGAAAGCCAATGCATCTTGCTCAGGGCTTTCCATGCGGGCGGGACACACCAGGAAGGTCTGGAGGGCCAGTGCAGCGCGGGAGGGCAGGCTGTGCCCGCCCACCCTGCAGCACCATTCAGAGCTCAGCTCTGGGTGTGAGATGGGATCAGGAGAGGTGCTGAAGGCCTTGAGCAAGAGGATGAACTCTCCCTACTCCTGCTCTTTGGCTACAACTTACAGAGAGCAAGCAGACACCCAAGAGCATTTTCCCTCCGACCAGGGATGCCTCCCGGTGGGGACACAAAGGACATCTTGCCTGCAGCTAGGGATGACACTGGCCATGTCACCAGAGCCCCCAGCTCCCTGGCACAGCTTGCCTACCCCTGAGGGCAGCGAGGAGAGAGTTAACCCCGTCCCCCATGCCCTGGACGGCTAGAGAAGACCATGCCATGCTCTCGAGCTCGCAGCCTGCTGCCTCCCCCTCCCTCCCTGCTGCCTGTCAGCGGCTCTGAATAGGGAATTAGCTTTCCCTGCATTTAGACCTCTTAATTAGCTATTCTTCTTGCTCAGCTTGGGAAGAGGAGGGGCAGGAGGAGACCCTCACACACCCCCAGCTGGGCCCTGGCCCCACTCCTGGAGCAAGCACAAAGGAGCTCAGCAGGCTGTGCCATCGGAGGGCGCTGGGGACGCCAGGACCTGTCAAAGCTTGTTTCCCACCTTCCAGAGCCAACCTTTTCTGTCCCAGCCAGGCGACAGCCTGCCTTAATTGGGCTGAAAATCTAATCATTTGTACCTCCAGGCCTGGGAAGGGGGCAGGGGGAGCAGGGCAGGGAGGCCGAGGAAGAGCTGGTGGGAAGAGGGAAGCAGAGGAGAAAGAAAGGGGGATGAGGCAAGAAGGAGTGAGAAGAGTCCTAGTGAGTGCAAAGGCTTGTGGAGCGGCTGAGAGGACAGATTTTTTTTTCTTTAGAAAATGTACAGTTACTGCTCCATAGAGAACAGCAGAGATGTGCGTGACTAAAGGGTGGAAGGGAGAAAGTGCAACAGAACATGTCTTCCCCTGATCTCCGTCTGCTCTGAGACCTGGGCCAAGGCTGCTTTGTGGTTCTCAGAGGTGTCCCACTGACATCCAGGGCTGGAGACGCTCTTGCACCACAGGCTTTGCTGGTGCATCACCAGCAAATGGCTCTCTCCCATCTCGGTAGCAGCTTGACCACTCCTGCCCTGCATTCTAGGTACTGCAGGCTTACCTCCTTAGCATCAAAATAGAATTTGGACGCTTTAATCAAAATAGAAAAGGAGGAAAACGTAGTGCCCAGCAATGGCACAGGACCCAACCTATGCACAGCAGAACTTGCCATATTTCTCTTTCTTTCTGCCCTGTTGCTATTCCTGGCATTACAGCCAGGTCTTGCTGTTCTACCTGGGATTACAACATCTTCCCTGACCTGACCCTGCCTCGATACTTCTTGTTGCTTTACCCATGTCTTGATCCCCTTTACGCTTTACTCCTCCATCTCTTTCCATTGCTTTACACTGTGTCCTGCTCTAAACACCTTTGTTTTCTCTAAAACACCCAGCATGGGAGAGTGAGTGCAGAGAGCATCCTCCTATCTGACTCATGCCAGGTATTGCCATTCAAAGAACATATAAAAACACACTTCCAAACTCACCTAGCCAAGGCATCTTGCAGAAGGCACCTTTTTTCTGCCTTTTTTTTTTTCGGATAATCTTGTTTAAAAACAAAAAGGAACTTGGTTGTGGCAGGCTGATGTAGAGACCTAGATAGCAAAAGGAGGCAAGAGCAGACTCCAGCCAGAGGAACCCAGAGCAGAGAGAGTCTATTGAAAACGAAGCCACCATGGTCCAGTGGATGCGAAAACCCCACAGCGTGTAGGAAGTAAGCCAAGGAGCTCAGGGAGAGCAGCGATGCACGAGCCTGCAAATGGTCTGGGGAAGTGCAGTAAGCGAGACCTGCAGGGAACAGGAGGTGGGCTGCAGCGTGACCCGCTCATGGGCAAGCTGCCGTGTTCCTAGCCCTGCTATCAGATCCATGACCAGCCTGACTCAGCAGAGACAGTTGCCGTGGAAGTCCGCCAACGCAGGCAGCAACGTTCAGCTGAGCCCTGACAAAGTGCAACATAGTGGTTCTGCACCAGGAGCACATCCACGTTGCTGATAAGGAGCCCACATAGCTAGAGGCACAATTGCCTTTAGGCACTTAGAGCAGCTCCTCAGCTGTGCCGCTCAGCAGGCAAAGAGGGAGGAAAGATAGGGCTTTGGCTTGGTGTTCATCAAGCTCAGTGCAACAGGAGAGTGACAAGTCCAAAGTGCTGGTGAGTGAGAGTGGATCCTGGCGCTGTGATCTGACAGCTCTTGCCTCCAGCTGCAGCTAGCCTTTGGCTAGCAGCGCCATGGGGAAGCAACGTGGTGGGACCGAGAGGCCTCCCAGCTGGGGAGAGCCTGCTTGGAGGGACAGGCAATCTGGAAGAGCGCGTTCGGAGCAGGGACTAGTCCTTCTCAGGACAAGGGTGCTGGGCTCAGTGAAACATCTCGCAGCTCCGTAGGGCTTCGTTCGTCACACAGGACATCTGTAAATGCAGCTGCAGGCAGCAGCAGAGCAAGCTGCAGCTGGACCTGGGTCAGCTGAGGTAGCTCTCCCAGACAGCGATAATGCCAAATTGAAGGCAGATACAGAGCAGCGATGCTGCCCTTGAGATACCCTTCCATTTTCTAGAAATTGATGTCTAAGGTACTTCCTGAGCCAGGAGTGGTATGTGTACCATCCCCTATAATAGCCACCACGGAGTCTGCCCTCCGAATTTGTCTAATCTCTTTTCAAAGTAGTGTGTATTTTTGGCCTCTGCAGCATCCTGTGGCAATGAGTTCCACAATTTAATTACATGTTGTGTGGGTCAGTAATGCCTTTGGTCTGTGTGGAGCCCAGCGCCTGCTTGTTTCATTCATAACTTCTCCCTGTAACCTCAGCTTCCTGATTCCAGTGGAAATTAGTCAGCAAAACTCTGGGATTCCAGTGACTGGTGTCCTTTTAGCTGTAGGAGGACTTGGAGGCACACAGCCAGAACTGACCTTTAATGAAAAACATAGGGAGGTTAATAAGAGCAGCCTGCCTGTGCTGTTTGGGAACGTGAGGAAGACTGTGGTGGGCGCTGCAGCTGGCAAGTCTGTTCAAAAGGGGAAAGACTCTGGAAAACCCAAAGAGAAAACCTCAGGTGATTTAGTGGCCCTGATTTCCTCAGGCAGAAGGTGCCCAGCAAGGTTGATGTCACCTGAGGAGCATGGTGCTCAGGGGAGAATAGTCATGGGTGCATGACATCAGCCTCATGTCCTGGAGCAAAGCAGGGATATGAGAAGAGCAGCTCAAGTGCTGCTACCTTGGGTGCTTCTGGTGTTTGCATCAGAATTGAGGGAGAGCTGCAACAAAAGGAGATCTGGAGGTATGATGGTGCCTTGAAGAATGAAGCAATGAGTGGCTTTCACAGCCCTTGTTAAAACACAAAACTTGAACCTTATAAATTAAGAGTTCAAGTAACATAAAAGTGGTAAAGGGGATGATTTGGAAAACCCCATCATGAGTCAATGTCCCTTGCCGGACATTGAAAGAAAATAGCCAACAAAGCTACTGAGAACTGACAAGTGCTCTGGAAAATGTATGAAACATTCAGGAAATAAAAGAAGACTAGGGCAAAACAGGCAGTTCTGAGTATGGCCACTAATAACTTGTCTTCCAGCAGCTCTTTCCTATATGGGTTCTCTGATAGCTAAAAGTATGGAGTTATCAACCTTTACTTCATTCTCAGTCCCCAAAGAGTTTCTCTCCTCTGTCTCCTTATTTTCACAAAATTGATGGGAATATAATATCTTTGACCTCTTGACCAAATTTTGTTGAAACTTGTCATCTCCTTCCAAAGTTACTTGGAGCCTTCACACAGACACAGAGAGACAAAAACATGTCCAGAAGGCTTGTTTCCCTGGGAAACCTTTCTAAAATGATCTCCCTCATTCAAGGAAGGTGTTTCTGACAATTGCCACTTAATAAATCTAATTTTAATCTCTTGTGCATAAACAGAACCTGCCATAATGAGAAGCACTGCTGAATAACGAGTATCGGACTTGAGTGACCAAATCTTTCCAGCCGAGCTGAACACAGCTTCAGCACATGACAGACAAGGTGATGAGCTGCAGAACGGGGTACTTGGTTTTCGTAGATCATCTCCTTCAGCACGTCAACAAAGCTTATCTCCAACGAGGTCTAAGCTTAGCCCTAATCAGTGCTAAATACCTCCTGTCATAGGTGCAGAAACCAGGTTTAACTCTATTTTTGACCCTGTCAGTATGTCTAGATGAGCAAGGAGCATGGTGCTGAAAGTTGCACAGGAAGGTAAAGTTGCCAGCAGCAATGAAGCTGGGCAAATTTTGCTAATGGAGCTAGGTTGTTTTCCCCTTGCAGCCCAAATCTGTGAATGCTTTAACATCCCTCAAGTGAAGGACTGAGGTTTAGACTCAGCCCTGAAAGGACATAAGAGCGGCAGGCATCTTGCAGAGGGAGCTTCCAGAGAGACTCCTACCCCATCACTGCTCCATGAGGTGCATAAGGTGGATGGAGCTTGGAGAAGACTGGCAAACAATTATCACTTCCAAATTTGGGTGGAGTAAAGAGCTGAAGAGCAAAGTAGAAACCTTGGTGGCAACCAGGAGGTGTCAGGACAAGGCGATAAAAGACTGGAAGAAGTGCAAATGTAAGTTGACTTGGATAATAAATGGGCTTTTAAGGCTTTTAATGGTGAGTGGCAGGATGTGTCCAGATATGAAACTTGTTTTTTTCTTATGGGCGCAAAGGGTCAGTAAATCACTTTCTTAATGGAGAAAAAAATGCCATGTACCCCTACAGGCTAAAGCAGCTTCAGGTATGGGCTTCATAACAGCAAAATCGCGGAAACTCGGAGGGAAGATAGAAGATCTAGTGAAGCAAGTGCTCCCCGTGCTGTCTTTCATGTTCTTCTTTAGCAAGGAATTAATTTCCTCTTTGTCTAAATTATAGCGTCTACAAAATGCCTATCCTGCTGGCATGTTGTAAGGCCTGTGATGCAGCATGCTATAAATTATCACCTCCTTGTACTCATTCCTTGTCTTCATTCTGTGATTCAGACATTCCCCATAGACAGCTGGGGGCTGGAGCAGGAAGGCCTGGATGGAGCTGAATGAAATTTTTTCAGATGAATAATTTATTGCTTTTTTTGCTAAATGGAGATTCAGAGCAATCAAAACTTTTCCTGAATTTAGATCAAATTAAGAAAATAGTTTCCTCTGGGGGGAAAAAAAAAGTCTGGAAAATTTTCATTTAAGCATTAAAAAATGAATTATTTCATATTTTTGTTTTGAAGTAGTATTTTGAGACCAGATTTAGCTAAATTTTATATATTCATTTAAATGAGAAAATTGAAAACAGAACTGAAATGGAACATTTCCATCTGAGAAATCTTCTGGGGGGACCAGAGGAAGTGCTCATTTTGATGAGAAAACAGAGACTTCCTCTACCCCCGTACTTTTGTATTTCAACCACTGAACCCAGATCGCCTGCATTAGCACAGTCATAGTCTGGGGACTCTGAACGTAATTGCAGCAGCTTTTATCACCATTTGGAGTGCGAGGGTAAAGCCTAGCCCATGCTATGTGGGCAGGCTACAGTGACGTATAGCAGACCCTCTCTGCTCACACAGTGCTTGGGTGTTGCTAGTGACCCATCTTGGCACTCGTCTTCTTCTTTTGGAACATACTGCCGGCCCTGACATTTTGGGGCTGGTGTTCGCCATAAAGAACTTCTGGCTCCAGGCAGCTGCAGAGTGATTCAGAAGGTTCAGTTTTGGACTCCTCTTGCTTTTCTCTTTGAGCAGAAAGTGTAAATTCAATAAATCATGATCCAGGATCTTCTAAGCGAGACACACAAATGGTTTCTGATAGGAGACCAGCAGCCTCGGACACAACTTGCCAGAAAGGTATTTTGAGGACACAGGAAGGCTTCTGTCCTCCCAGAGGAAACTAGTTGTTACAGGGAATAGCAACTATAGCAACTATTTTTATTTTCCTTTCAAAATCATTTGCACCAGGGGAGTTAACTAGTACTTGCATAGTGGTTATGGACTCTCCATCAGTGCAGGGTCTACTGACTCTGCTAGACAAACCAGAGCTGACCCAATTTAGTATGGCAATAGCCTGCTCTGATCAGGCCAGGTAACCTTCAGAGGTCCCTTCCAGACAACACCCCTATGATTCAACTCTGCTTGGCAGGGAGGGATTTGGGGAAGGTGTGAGGTGCTCAGGGATGGTGGAGCTGTCTCTAGCTGATGTCCCCTCAGCAGCAGAGGCAGGTGCTGCCCTCCCTGCATCTCAGCATCTCTTTCTAAAAAGACATCCAGCCACAGAGAACACTGAGAGTGATCCAAGGCTTCAAGTTTCTGTATTAGTTTGTGATGTAGAAACCCCTGTTGCTTCTCTATGAAGCCCACGACACCAGGATGGTCCAGTCTGGACATCCCTGAACCGAAGGAAGGAGTTGATTGCCTGAAGGAAAAGGCAGTGAGAAGCCAAGGTCTTAGAGTTCTCATGCTGCAGTGACCATGACTCTTCTCTGACTAGACAGTTTTCCCCCCACTGCTGCCTTTTTGCTGCTACCTCCTGAAATGTCCATCAACCAAGGACCATGTCAAACTGTCAGCTGGGCCAAGGGTGTTTCTCTCCCTGATAAAAGAGTACAGGCTCCCATGTGAAAATCCTGTTCTCGATGCATCTTCCACAAGCTTTTGCAAGGGGATAGAGTGGGGGTGAAATGTCCCTCCCTCTGAACAGTAACTTCTCATGGCTTCTCTGCTCTCCCTCTGCGTGAAGAACCACTGCACAGTTGCAAGGGCAAGGAGGAATGGGGCTCAGCGCTGCTGTTCACTCATTCCAGCTCCTTTGTTGCTAACTCTCCGCCTTGGAGGGAATGACTGACAGAGACTGATGGTGCCCCTGCCTGCATGTAATCCTAGATCCAACTGGATTTGGGAAATCTCTTTCATTGCTTCAGAAAAAATAAGCAAGTGACAAGACTGAACCTTCCCAACTAACTGGCCAATGTGGGCAAAATGCAAATGTGTCCTTAGCTCTTGCCCTGCTAAACGAGTCCCCGGGGAGAGGAGGACAGCGAAGCCCAGCTCAGGCTGGAGCGCCGAAGGCATAGACTGGGCCCCAGGAACCTGAGCGGCCTGGGTTTATTCCTGACCTTGTTGCTGGCTGTGCGAGCAAGGCCTCAGTGCAGGGCTGTGGACCTGGAGGTCCCCACTCGAGTTGCTGCAGGGCTTGTGGTGGAACGCACGCCAAAGAGGTTCAGATGTGCATACGTGCACTGGCTCCGCTGAGCCTTCCCTTGCTCCTGCCTTCTGCCCTCGGCCTGGGAGAGCTCCAGGATGCTCTGCCTGCGCCCTCCCCTGCACATCAGCTGCCTTTCTCCTGGGCTTCTCACCTCCTCAGAGAGTGAATGGAGAAGCGCGACCACTTGCTCTGGGTCCGAAATACTGTTGTTATATTATCATTTATGGCTGAGCTTTCTCAAACAGGAAATCAGAAAGATTTTTTCATCCAACCCCTTCTGCACTGCAGCCAGCTCTGCCTACTGTGTTCCCTCTGGTTCCTTTGAGGACCCAGCCTATGTGTTTAATTCCATATATCTCCATAGTGTTTTACTGACAAGTATACCAGGGACCAAATCAAGTGGAAAGAAAGAATACACTTTTCCAGAAGTGTAGCTTTGAGATGGAATCACCTAGATTTTGAGTTTGCACTGATGAAAGTCGGGTTGCTGCTGAGAGTCTTCTGTTAGAAGAAACCATGTCAAATACATATTCTCATCTCTCTCGGGTGAAATAAACTGGATTTGCAGACTGGAGTGAGAAATGCCAGGTGAAGCATCTGTGGCAGCCACAGCTTCCCTGCTGGCCAGTAATAAGGTTATGAAAAAAAAATGGAGATGGGAGGCAACTGGTTGAGAAGCTTCCTTGAGAAGCTGCTGCTCAGAACTGGCATAACCTCCAGCACGGAGCTGTGGAGACGCTGGTGGAGCCAGGCCTGGCATCTGCCCCCAGTTAGACTGTACCCAAAGCGCCAATTCATATTTCAGAGTAAAAAAAAAAAAAACTCTTTTACAAGGAAAATTAGAAGTTGCAAGGGAAAAGTCACCACACTGCTCCTTGCCTCTGCAAAGCAGCTCCAGTGCTCAGTCTGCTTTGGGAGAAGTCACGTTGCTCCTGGTCTGCTCCTACTGCTAGAGTTGCAAACGTTGGGGACAGATTGCTCATGGCGGTGCAAACTGCAACCAGGAACTGGATATCAGCCCAAAGGCAGGATACACTAGGATTTAAAACACAACAACAACAACAACAACAACAACAACAAAAAGGAAATTACTCCTTCCCTGGCTTCTCCTGGGCAGAAAGGCCTATCTCACATGTGAGATGTCAGTCCTGCAGCTGCCTGAAACATGAAGAAGCAAACCCGTGTCTCTTTCCTCTGATCTACTCTTGCTCCTTGCTATGCAGAAGTTCCAGTTTTGGCAAAATGAGCCTCCCACACATGGTCCTAGGATTGCTCTGGCCTTCATGGATACTGGCTTGGCAAGCAATGGAGCCAACTCCTCCTCCAAGACTTGGAGATCCCTGGTGATTAAAGTCACTTTGAGTGTCTGACCCCTTCTTCTGATGCCCCTGCCCCTCTAATGGTGGGTGGTGGTAGTAGGAAGAGAGATCTCTCTTGGTGGACCCCTTTGTTCCTCAGTGCTGCCCTGCAGTTCAGCATGACTCTGTAAGAAGGACATAGCAAAGTGTGTGAAAGTGCAGGAGCTCAGAGCAAGATGCTCCAAGACCTTCTAGTATGCTGGTCAGCTGGAGAGAGGAACATGAGCCAGCTGTTTAGTTATCTGGAAAGAGTGGGTAAAGTCACAACTTGGTTATGGGAGGAACTCTCTGCTTCCTGAGGTTGCTTCCTCCAGTGGGTAGGGCAGCCCATGGTTTGCAGCCCTGATTGCCAGCTCAAAACTGCTATATGGGAGCTCAAGCCTATAGACCTTGCCCATCTTGACTGGATTATGGTGGCACTGGTGGCCACCATAATCCAGTCAATATCCAGTCAATAAGTCCAGTTAATAACGTCAGCTGCAAGATCAGCACCATGGGCCCAAGCAGGCCGTTTACTGCATCTATCTCAGCTGAGCCTGCCACAAGCCACTTGCAGCAACGCTGTTGCCTTTCTGCAGCAAACTGAGGGCAGGTGTGTGTTAGGTGAGATGTTCTTGCAAAGGTTAGATGCTTCAGCTGCAGCATGACCCAGGCCACTGCACTGAAGTCCCTTGTAACCTTAGCATGGATATGTCAGTTTTAATTTGGCTGCTGCAGGGGCAATTGAGCCAGAGCGGTGTAGAGCCAAGTGAGAGCACGGAGCTATCTGAGCACTCCCTGGTTTTCCCAGAGGGCTGGACATCGATGTTGAGCTCTGTTATGCTCTGTCCAGGCCATTAGCAGAACTGTAGCTTTCTTGGGAGCAATTACACTCATGGGTTGTGTCCCATATAAGCACTGTCCCTCCGGCAGTGTTTGCTGGGGATAATGCCTGCAAGAAGAGATGCTTTGGGAATGGACTATGTTAAGTGCTGTAGCTAGATCTTTGGTTCAGCTGCTGGTGATGGAGATTCCTCCAAGATGGGCTGAGCAATGACTGCCCAGGGTGTATTGCACAGGGCTGTGTGTCTGCACAGCACGAGTTCCCATCACACTAATGCCCTGTCTTGTCCATTTCAGGGTGGCATTGGGCAAAAAAAAAGGGCTTGTCAGAACAGGGGGCAAGTAAGGAAAGGAAGGGATGGCAAATTGGGCAGAGCTTTGTGTCTCCGCAGTGGCCTGGGGCAGGTCATTTGTTTTTGGTTTACGTTAGCAGCAATTATTCTCTCTTGAGAGTGGCTCGGAATTCTCTGAGGTAGAATTGCCCCTTTGCACGGCCACCCTTAACTACAGGCCCTGTCCCTGAGGCGTGCTCGAGCCCTTTTATTCAGGACATTTCCGAAAAAAATAGCTGCCCTGAGCAGTTCTTGCTGCCTTTGACTAGTGTTGACAGAGACTGCCACGTACAACTTGATGTGGCAACATTGCTCTGTGTCAACACATGTGGTGACAGATGTATGCCAAGCGGGTAGAGATCTCATTGCTCAGTGTTGTTGTGTCTTAGAGTTGGCGGCTTTCCATGGGATCATTCCTGATCTCTCTACCAAGGACTGCTCCTTCAGATCCCCAGGGAGAGAGTTGGCACTGTCGAGTTTCAGAGGCTCCATCCTGACAAACCAGTTTCCTCAAAGTTCCCTGGAGCATGCAGTGGGCGACTGAGGCTGGAGCAGGGTCAGGAAGATCAAACTGTTTTACAAGGGAGTTTTCCTTGTGGAATTTACTTGCTGTAGGGAAAGATTTCCTGCCCACAAGTGCTGGACTAGAATGACTGATGCACGTGTACATTTCCTGGGTGAGCAGTAAACACTGAGAGCTGCAGTGAAACAGCCCTCCCTTTCCCTCCTGCAACATCATAACCTGTCCAGAAAGAGCTGTATGGAGACCATCAGCCTACTACATAAGGTCTACCAGGTGGTAAGTGTTATGTCACCACATATGGACTGAGGTCAAGAACATGAAATCCTTTGCTTAGTGCAGCCTTTGCCGTCAGCCTCGGTGTCACCTGTCCTGGGTCTGGATCATAACCAAGTGAGCTGGAGAAAGATGGAGCAGGGTACCACGGTGCCAAGTGAAATAAAGGTACCACAGGCTGGAAAAAAAAATATCATCATGATAAGGACAAAAAAAGGCAGGCAGGAAGCTCAGAACAGCAAAAAAGATCCTCCTTGCTATGAAGAAAAGCTATTTCTGAGGCACAAATAAGCCTCTTCCTGAAGCATAAGGGGTGGCTTCTCTCTCTCCCATCAGCTCTTTGGCTGCAAGAGCACATCTGAACTTCCTGCAGGGTAAGTACTGCGGGCAGCCGCTGTGCTCCATGAATCCCTCTCACGATGCCCAGTGCTGCTGACTGAGATTCTGAGAGCCAACTTTCTTCAAATACTAATGCATTGACCCCTGAGAAAGGGCTCCCCTGGGCAGCTGAGGAAGAGAAGAGGTTGGTTTGGGTTCATGGCCTATAGCTCTGGATGAGGGAGTTCAGTAGGTACCTGTGCACATTCGGAGAGTTGAAGCCAACAGTGAACTGGTTGTGGGAACAGGACAGTCTTGATGGGAAGACACATCTGTGACCTGGTCAATGACTCCATTAACATCTGGACTAATGATCTGCTTACAAAAGTTAGAGGTAAGTAGATCTACGGAGAAAATGAGAAACATAGTGCAGGCATCCCTTTCATTTGACCCTCATGGTCATGTTTTTGCTCCAAGGGAACCTTACCACCTGATTCTTGTATCTGACTTCTGTTGTGCAGGAGCACATGCCAAGTCACAGCCAACCCAAAGGAGTGCACAGAGTCTACCACCCACCAGGACTCAGAGCCAGCACTGTCCACGTTTGGGGAGTCACAAGCCTTGGTCAGAGCTCCAGATTCCTCCTGTCCTCAGAGTATCACATGCAACCAGAGAGTCCATCAGCTCCACTCCTTGAGCCTGTTGCATGGAGCACTGCCAACCACTTGCCATGGCATACATTGGGAACCACTTCTTCAGACACACTGGCAAGAGCAGGGTATGGTATTCCTACTGGAAAATAAACACATCTCCAGTGAAAAACTGGTGCACCATCATTAATTGGCTTTGTTTTTCTTTTTCTTCAAGTGAAAATTAAGACTTTTGTCTTATCAGATAGGAGCCTTCCCCATACTTAGCATGGCAGCCCATCAGCATTATTTCTCAAACATGAAGAGAGTCTGGAAAACTTAAAAAACGTAAGTCCCCACAAGAGACGGGCTGGGAGTTGCCTCTTCTCCTTCTGCTTCTCCTTCTCCTCCTTCTCTCTCTTCTCTCCTCTCCTCCCTTTTAAGTTTTCAGCCTTGGGCTTCCTGATATCCTGCATTGGATTGAAGACTGTTTGATGATATCAAGTGAGTATTTGAGACTTCTATGCCTTGTGGGAACAAGAATGACTTTTAACAAAAATATTTTCTTCTGTATCTTCAGTCATAGCATTTGGACTAAATCAGTCCTATCTGAAACAAACAGGAAGATAAAGAAGCTCAAGTCAGTTGAATAGCCCCATTACTAAGATTACCACCAATGTTGTACTGTTACTAGCGATTTCTTTGCTTGTGGAGCCTTCCAGAGTAAGTAGAGTGGAGTTGGTCTCATTTCCAAAGGTGAAAAAAAAATGTTTTTTTCCCACAGAAATGTTTCAGGACTTCTTTAGATGGCCAAAAGATGCCAAGAAGTAAAACCAAATTGTTTGCAATGGTTTTATGCATCAAGTCTTTCTTTTTATAAGGAAGTATTTTGATAAGACTCGTCTGTCAGTGATGTGTGAAGAATCCTTTGATGAAGGAATCACTTGTGAGCTGGACCATTGTCCCTGAGGACCAGTAAGAGGGAGTGTGGATGGTTAGAACTACTCAGGCCCTTAACTCAAGGCATAAATAGGTTTTTTGTCCTTCTGCCATTGATCCCAGAGAAAAGAAGAGCATAGGAAGGGGTTGGAGAAGGGAACTTTACCTGTTACAGGGGTGCCAGAAAGCAAAATGAAGCCTTAATGAAGTTAAAAGGGGTTGTCCTTCTGGCTCTGCAAAGTGCCAAACCCTGTTTCCCATGGATTTTCCTCCAAAAGAGGACACCTGTTCCAGCCCATCCTGACCAGCCTCTCCTCTCCCACCGGGGCCTTTGCAGAGAGACCTCACCATGCCCAGAGTGAAGCCATCTTCGCCTGGCATCGGATGATTAAGCAGTATGTTTATAAAGTCCATGAGACAGCTAACGGAATTAAGTTATTCAAGTGCTTTGGGATCCTTCAGAATGAAAAATACTGTGTATGCATTGGATTTTATTATTACCATTACAGTCAGATGTTAATCCCCACAGTGGGATTTATGCATGGAGTGGGGCCAGCAGCAGTTCATCTCGCTGAGTAATTGCCCCAGGCGGGACTCTTGGGTGTCTCTCCCCCGGCTTGCTTGGCCTCACTGCTTTTGCTTGCACAGGGAGACCTGTGCATGCGTTCCCACCCATCCATGGGCAAAGGCAGAGCCCGCACCTGCCTGTACCTTGAGTCTGGTTTTCGGGAGCCAGTAACGAGAGTGTTTAACCGGTAATATTTGCTATCCAGGGATAATGATACCGATCTCTTTTTGCAAATTGCTTGGAGAGCTAATGATAAAAGAGCGGGGGAACAGGAGTGTTTTATCACTGTAATTATAGCCTCTGCATGTGTGTGTGTATGTGTGTATGATACAAATGAGTGAAGAAAGGCTCAGGGTTCAGCCAACCAAGCCAGGAATACAGTAGTGGAAACATATAGCAAGGCAAGAAAGGCTGAATGCTTTTAAGCTCTGGGCTTTAATTGCACATGCTTTAAATACACTGTGACCAGTTCCGGAGCTGGAGCCTGGTGTCTCCGGCCCACTGATGTCCAGGGGCTGTTCTGACTTTGTGCAAACTCAGGCCTGGATTCTTGACTTATGCCCATATTTTTGCTTTTTCTTCAAGCCCAATCCTGAAGTTTAGCACTTCTGGGATGAGAGAAAGGCAAAAACCTGAAGGGAAATGCTCCATCTCTAAGTTTACTGGGTTTCTGCCGCTCCATGCGCGCTCAGTTCACAGCTGGCAGCCCTGCGGCTCGTTGATGGGTCACCAGCATGAGAAAGTGGCACAGCGGTGGCCTCCTGCCTTTGGCACCCCGCTTTGGCCCCCAAGGGTGGCTGGTTATCTCATGCTTTTGGGAGGGAGTGACTGGCACGGGCAGGAATGTTCTTCCACCCTGTCAGCCCGAAGGAACCAGCTGTGTGTCCAATTTCTGGCCACCATTCAAGCGTGAGCTCAGCGGTGAGCCATGCGGAGGTAAAGGAGGTGAGAAGGGTCTGGGGGTTTGCTCTGTTGACACACACCAGCCACTACATTGTGGGTCTCAGTGAGGGCCAGGAGATTCGATCTTTGTCCCCTCAGCACCATTGCGAAGGAAGCAAAGAAAACACCACCGATTTCACCCAGCTTGCTGTCCCGACATGTTCTCTTGAGGAAAAGTGGGGGGAAAGGGGCTTCCTCTCAGGCAGAGCAACGCTCTGTGGAAGTCTGAAACCCCACTGGGGCGCTGGCCCTGGAGCCCGCTCAGCGGTGCGGCAAGTGAAGGCTACAGGCTGTTGCCCGGTGGGCAATGACATGGGGTAAAGCATCGCCATTTGCACCCTGGGCGCTGCCCCTCGGGGCGCGCTCACATCTCCCGCCTCGGCGGGCAGGGAAGGGGTTAATGGGGAGGGCTGAGGGGCGCGGGGGGTGCTAGGACCCGGCGGCGGCCGCGCTTGTCACTCAGCGCGCGGCGAAAGTGACAGCGCGGGGCGGGCCAGGCGCCTATTTAACTTGTGCGCACGAGGGGCGCACAGCAGTGTGCGCAGCGCAGCGGGCCGAGCTGAGCCGAACCGAACGGAGCCGAGCCGAGTTGAGCCGAGCAGAGCCCATCTAAGCCGAGTCGAACGCGGCAGAAGCGAGACGCGCCGAGCCGAAGAGGGCGGGCAGGGAGCAGCACCGCGGCTGGATGCGCTGAGCGCGGCCGGGTCCCTGGAGCGGCGGCGGCGGCCCGCGCTGCCGAGCCCCGCGCTGCCGAGCCCGCGGCCAA
>JAWLRI010000217.1:924516-941748 GCA_034781795.1 Crypturellus tataupa | reverse complement strand
GGCAGCCGCTTCCTGCGCGGCGGAGGCCGCTCAGGGCCGCATACCCCAGAGCCCCGCGCTGACTCCCCCGGTGGCCCCCGGGGCCGCGGTGGCTCCGGGCCGTGGCACCCGCACTGCCGTCTGCTCCTTCACCCAGGTCCCGTTGTGGCCCCGCAGCAGCCTGGCCTGTGGCAGCAGGGCAAGTGGTGCTGGCAGGGGCTGCCCTTGGACCCAGCCTGCTCTTGAGGTCTCATTCCCCACCCAGGTGAACGGAGAATTTAGGAATCTCGGGTGTCCGTGGAAGCACCACTGGCAGTGTCCCCGTGGAAGTGCCTCCGAGCTGATGATGCCCAACAGGAGGGCAAGGCTTGTCTTCTGCCAGGGATCGTGTGTGTCCTTCAGCCTGCCCTATAGCAGGACTGCCACACTTCACTCCAGGTCACAGCTCATCTCATCAGCTCCCACGGCCTCATCCCTGTGTTTGTGGAGCTCTGTCATATAGACCACTCTCCTGGCGGACTTGTGTCACAGGACAACCTTCTCACAAAGGCAATCACCAGGAATGAAGACCCACCAAAGCATTTGCCTTAGAGGGCCAGGAGAAACGAGAGCTACAGCAATGTTTGAGAGAAGAGCTCATCTTTCTCAAGGGCAGCTGTCCTGCACAACAGAGCAACTGGGGCCTCTTGAACAAAAGCTTGGAGTCCAGGTTGGCCAACGCATACTGGATACACAGCCTCTCTTGGGATAGGGTTCAGCTGCAAAATCCAACTTTTCACTGGTCACCAGAGATCCTGGAAGTCCCAGTAGGTCTCACCAGCTTTGCTGGAGTCATTGCATCTTTTTTTCTTTGGACTCTCCTGCAGCAGTGGCAGACACTGACCAAGAAAGAGACTCACAAAGTCCAGAGCTCTCTACTACTTTCCTCTGGGCTGAAGTGATTTTTTTTGTCATAGGGAACTTTGACATGTCTTGAATATAAAGACTTCCCAAGGGGCCTGACTAAGCAGCCCTCCATTCTCCCAAAAGGCATGGTGAAATAAGCACAACCAAAGATACCCTGCATAGAAGAAAGAAGACATCCTCCATGAATATTTCGAGTGAAGCATGACTCATTTTGGCCCTTCCATCTCAGTTGCCTACATTCTGAGTGTCTGTACACAGTTGTTGTCCTGGTCCAGGTCCAGCCCTGTTGTCCAGCTCAGTTACTTCAATAAGCCTTCAAATTGCTTAACAAATACCACACAAATGTTTCAGCCCCAAGAATTTGTACTCTGGGCTCAGAATGTGATTTATCTTCATCTCTGCCTGCAAGATTTATCAACCCCAATTAAGGGAATGGTTGCGCTCTTTAAAGTGTGGTTCTAGTCAGAGAAAACAACTGGAATCTCCTCTCAGTGAGTGGGATTCGTGGCCAAACCAGAAGGGAAAAATTGACAAACCTTTTTTTTCCTAAAAAAAACTTGTATTTTTTGGTCAAAAATTTTGAAGCGTTGCTGAATTTAGAATTTTTTTGACCAACTCTGCAGTGATCCAGGAGTCGGGAAAGGAATTGTGAAAATTCAGACATTTTTTTTTTTTTCCTCTGTTCTTCAACAAAATTTCATATTCTAATGCCATTTCCCATCCAAAAAGAAAAGTTGGCGAAAATTATGTGGCACATCTGCTGCCTAAGAAAGGCCATCCGCAAACTTCCAACCCTTTGCAATGCGAACAGGAGATGTTTCTGTGGCTGTGTACACACATGAAAATAAAAGCACTTGTTCATAAGCTCTGGGCAAGTCTGCTAATGCACGGGACTTTGATACATGGCCTGGGCGCGCTGATAAATTCAACACTAATGTCTGCTAGCAAACCTGGCAGGTCTACAAGTCCAATCGTCTCCACCTTGCCTCTTCCATTGCTCGCTGCCCCAGTAGACTTCCTAGGGAAAAGCCTCTCATTATCACATGCTGGTCTGTGAAATGGTGAAGCCACGGACAGGTCCAGAAAACAGGCAGTCAGTTCTCTCTAAAAAGTTTTCTCTGAGGTGCAAGAGGCTCTGCATGTGTCTGAAAATAACACCCTGCCAACACGATAAAACCGTACAAGGAGGCAGAGCAGATGGAGCAATGCAAGAAGGCAGCCTATTGATTCATTACAGCTAGAACTTGAAGAAGTTGGCTTGGTATCCAGCATATTGCCAAGTGGACCTTGCCTGGAGGCATGAACGTGTGGAAGACAGGGAGTGACACCCACATCTGAAAGGAATGGCCTCAGGAGTTGGATTTGCCAAGGACAGAAGCTTTGTCAGACCAAACTTGCCTTGCAGCCATTTGATTTCTGTGCATATCTGCAATTTCCCACCATATTAATCTGCAGCAAAATTCTCATGACTGGGAATTTCAGAACTTTCCCTCAGAAAGCACCAAAGCCTTTTGGATCCAATTTTAACTCGAAGAAACACCCAGACTCTATATTTTCAAATTTTAGTGATGATGTGATCATAGTCACTCAAAGTGAAAAGGAAATCGAAAGATCTTTCCACACGGGGTGGTGGGTGTGAGCCTTTCACCAAAAATGTGAGGAGAATGTTTTATACCTCATCAACATGCACAGGTCCGTATATGTGGGGTTTTTCGTTTGTTTGATTGTTTATGTTTTTTTCCAAAGAAATTTCTTCATAATAAGACTTTTCTCCGCAGCATTTCAAGGTGTGTTGCAGAGAGTTTTCTGCTTGACAATGTTGTGTTGTTAGAAGATTTCTCGTTACTTAACTCTCAGGTTACAGGTACTGAACAAAAATCTAACCTCTTATGCTAGCCTATCCTTGAAGCCTTGACAGTCCTGATTTCAGATGCTACAACAAAAGGCAGCCATACATCGTAATGTGAAAGGCCTCAAATGAATCTCAGCATCTCCTCTGGCTGCTTGCCTCGTCCAGCAAATCTCACCTCGGCCCACAGCACCTGGATTCAGGCATAGCCAGCTGGATCTCATCCCTGCCACCGCCTCAGGCAGTCAACAAGCGAGATCATCAGGACCAGATGGACTGAGGTGGGGGCTTGAGGGGCACAGCCTCACCATTAGTACCTGCCCTTGCAGAACCCGCTCCTCTTCATGTAATGCAGCCGCGCAGCTGTGCAGTCCCTGCAGGTCATACCCAGCTTGGCAGTCACCCATCCACAGCCGTGCAGGATGGCAAAGAGACGGCAGAACTAACTCTTTCCATGAGGTTGAGGCAGATACATGATGAGAGAGAAACTCCAGCAGATGCCCTTGTTTTCCCCAACTATCCTCAGCAATATCTTCTGTAGCCAAAGACCAAGATCAGTCCCCAAAGTGCCTCTCTGTGATCCCCATATGAATCATGAGCACATCCCTACGCTCATCTCTTTGGCCATAGAGGATACCAAGCAATTGGTGTCCTGCTGTCTCCATCTCACACAACATCTGACGTTTGAAGCGTGGATTTCCAGGCCTCGGGACTGCTCGCTGGATCACGTGTGTGGCGATTGCCACGGAAGAAAGCACAAGGTCCCAGCCTTTACCAGAGCCACTGAAGCTGTCACCCCCTCATTGCAAGGTGTTGTACTGTGGGAATCTGTAGTTTTCCAATGGCTCCTAGCTAGAAGTAGAGCTGTGAGACCGGCAAAATGCCTTCTTTTGTGCCTGTGTGTATGTGGGCAGGTTTAACTCTGTGCTAGTTCCATTTTGCCTGGATTATTTTGTGCACAACTCAATGGACTGTCTGATGAGCTGTTTGGGTGTCCGAATCCAAAGCCTGGTCCCATGGAGGATGACTTTCCC
The DNA here is from genome assembly GCA_034781795.1 of Crypturellus tataupa. Lineage (NCBI taxonomy): Eukaryota > Metazoa > Chordata > Aves > Tinamiformes > Tinamidae > Crypturellus > Crypturellus tataupa. The sequence continues at coordinate 937,980 of JAWLRI010000217.1, read as the reverse complement.
AGGTCTGAGCTACTTTGAGACATCTGCCTCCCAGGGCTGCGAAGAGGTTCCCAGGCCTGCTCCGATGAAAGCCGTCGTTGCCTGCTTGGCACCGGAGTTGGACGGGAATTCTCTTGTTTTTCATGAGCAGACTGAGCGGTCAGCACATACCACTAGCAACAGTCAGAGGAGCAATAAATAGCCTACCCAGACCAGAAGGAGACAACCTGTTCCGACTCGACCACTTCTCCACGCTATTGGGTAGAATGACTCTTGTTCTATGTCAAGGTCTTGTGTGTCTTGGGGAAAGAAAGCATCCAACCTAGCTCAGACTGCACTGAGCAGGCCCTTGAGGATGAACTACAGCTCCTGCTTTGATTCTCACGCCCCAAGGCTGAGGTAGGCAACCATCGGGATGATTGTCCCTCCAGGAGGATGTTTCCATTCTATTCCTGAAGCAAGGTGGCCAGAGAGACAGAAGTTATGGATGCAGGCTGGTTGTGGACTGCTACTCCAGAGCTGCTTTCCACTTGGGCAAATGCCCAAGTGTATTCCTGCATCCTAACAAATGTCCCAGTTTTACTCATCCTCAAGGAAAAGGAGCCTTTAAGCATTTTTCTGTAATTCATCACAGGAAAACCCTGTTCTTCCAGATGATGCTTCTTGGTAGACTTGCGTCACCCAAAGGGTCCCAAGTAGTCAATGTAAGCTCATCCCTTAGTGCCTCCCTTTTCCCCTCGAAGGTCTAAAATAGAAGCAGACGCACAGGGCGTTCCTACTGGCAAAGGCCAACATTTGCTTCTAGTCACCTCAGGCCTAGCATCAGATGTGAAATAGCCAGGGGTTGTAAAGTGCTCTGAACCTGAAAAGTGTTAACTAAGAAAATAAAGCACAACACAAGTGTTATTAATAAATGCCAGCGGCTGTTATATAACTCCTAATCATGAGCTGCGTCTTTCGGCCTCCATTGTTCCATTGTCAGGCTGTATTATCTGGGAATTCGTACCCACCGACCACAAGAAATAGCCTGGGCCCTGTGGGTTTTCAAACTTTGTTGTTGGAAAGCTTTTCATGCAATTGTTTTCGCATTGCACTGTTGCCTTCCTTATTGTACAGATGTGGGTGTGCATCGCAGCCCACACCCTCTGTCTTTCGCCCCAGGATAACTTTGAAAATGAGCTGATCTGTCTCAGTGAGTGTTTTTCCTAAGAATTCTCTTTAAAAACAACAACATTCAAACCAACAATTTTCCTGAAGTGAAGCTTATGTTGAGGGAAGATGTTAGCCTGCAATTCCAGCAGAATAAAGACTCCACTTTATCCTCAGAAGAGCCTCCCTGCAGGAGTGCCTGCGCTGGAGCGGGCCGGGAGGAGGAAGGGAGCAAAAGGATGTGCTCAGAGCAGGGCGTCTCTGCGGTCACGGGGCTGGGCTATCAGCTGGGACTCAGTTTCTCCTTGGTTTCTACAGTGACCAAACGATGATGCTGTGTTCGGGCCCGGGTTCTGCAGTGCTTGAGGAAGAGCAGCTGGGCTGCCAGCCCTCCCGCAGCATGGCGGGCAGCCCTGCACGCAGCGCCTCGCAGATGGCTCCTCTCGTCACGTGTCCCAGCGGAGCCCCCTCCACCGTGGCAGGGTCTTCCAGCTGTCCTGCTGGTGGGCAGAGGTCCAGGCACCCCCAACTCCAGCACCGCGGCCTCCTGGCGTCCCGAAAGCTTTGCATCTCCATGGGCCGCGCAGCTTTAGTCAAGCTTCTGTATCCTCCTCCTCCTCCTCAAAGCAGGCATCCCGCTGCTGCAGCCTTCCCCTGCACCCATCCAAACAGCCGATTTGACACCTTTGCTCATGCAGCAGAAAAGACACCCAGGAGAGGCTTCTGTCATGGCCAGAACATGACCCTCCACCACTTGCTCCAGCCTCCGCTCAGCTTTGCTGTGTGCCCTCCCAGGCTGCTTTTTTTCTGCAGAAATCTTCAATACAATGTCCGCATTTCCATTTTTTTTCTGTCTTTTTTTTTTTTTTATAGAAATGTCTTTTCCCACAAGCCTTCCCCATCAGACTATGAGGTTTCATTGGTCCTGCTTAATCGTTTCTTGCCCCTTTGGCTGCAGTCCATCTGGGGGTTGGTGTCAGCACAGCATTTCTGCCTCTGAGCCAAAGTGAAGTTTTTTTGGCACTGACACATGTTTGGAAACGAGTCTCAGATTGTCTGGATTAATCTCAACTATTCTTATGAGCCAATTCAGATAACGTGCAAAAGTTTCCACGTCGTGATTCGGAGCCTGTGGGTTTTTGAGACACCTTCATGCTGGTCAGTATAAGACATCCACAGATCTGATATATACTACCATGGGAAGCCAGCTCCATGGCTTGGGACATAGCTGCTTATGATAGTAGTAGCATCATTTCCTAGGGCTCAGGCTAGAGCTGACCACAGTGAAAAATGGTTTTCCAATCACAATGAAAAATTTTGCTGAGCTTTGTCTTTTTCGGGAGAGAAATTATAAATCAAAACCAGAAAATGCTAGGCAAAAAGCTTATGGTACTCTGTTTCTAAGGTCTCTATTTTCTCTACCAACAGCATGTTTTAAAAATCAGTGTGTTTTTTCCCTCTCTTTTCACTGGAAAACCTGAAATGACACAAGGTGATAAAAATAGTAACAATACCCAACCAAGTCATTGGTGTTTTTCAATCAGCTCCAATGCAAACCTCAGTGCTGGCTCAGGCACGATTTGTTATTCTTCTGACCAGGGCCTATATTAGGTTCATGAATATATCCATCCAAAATGGTCTAGGAAAGCCACCAACCCGCTCCTCAATGGTTTTCCCTGGAGCTCATCCACTATTTTGCACCTTCAGGCGGCAAAACGTACTTAAGTCCAGTGATGCTCTTGGGATAAGACAGAAGTGAGAAACTCCCACCCAGTGCAGAGCTGCCATGTACCTGCAGCGCCTTCTTTGAGCCGGCGCGATGGGGCTGTGACACGGGGGCCACACTCTCTCGCTGCTGCGGGAACATGAGCTGCAGGATGCTGCTGTCACGGGGCCATCTGGACATCCTCATTGGCTGCCGCTCCTACCCAGAGGGGTCCTAGGTCTCGTTCACCAGCTGCTGGCCTGTCCCGCAGTTCATAGCTGAAGGGAGGCTGAAGAACTTAGGTGGGCGTCACCAGGAACATTCTAAGCTCCTTCCGTCCATCCCATCCTAGAGCTTTCCCTTTAAGAGCAAGCGAGGTGCCAGACAGAGCCCCAAGCCTCTGTGTGCTGTGTGGAGACCCAAGGCAGCCCAGGAGACCACTCTCCTGAGACCTCTCCGTGCCACAGAGGCACCTAGTAACAATTGAGGGAATATTTTCCACCCAAAGAATCCATCTCATGGTCCCTCTTCATTTGTGACACAAGGGAAAATGTGAAGCAGCCAAGACGCGTGAATCACTGTCCCAAACAACATATAATGAACTCATAAAATCAAAGGCAGGGTTTGTTTCAACCCATGCTGCCAGGGCTCCTTGGACATTGTCTGGAATGAATTTAAGTTGTTACAAAACTCACTGTGTCTCTGTGTATGTGTCTCCCCCCTCTCCCACCCCCCAACTTGTCTTTCTTCTCTTCCCCTTTCACATTCCACTTTGATCTTCTCTCTCCTCCTTTCACTCTCACCTTTCCTCTCCCTCTCTTGATTTCTTTCTTTCCCATCCATGTCACCCTCTTCCATCTTTCCTTCCTCTTTTGTCCCCAACGTGACCATTTCAGAGCCCCCTGCTCCCTTCCTGTCCCTTCCAGTTCTTCTCTCCCTGTTGTCACTGGTGAGACATTCCCAGCACCTTCTGGCCAGACTCATTTCCAGGGCAGATTCGAAAGAAGACTTTTAGCTGATATAACAAGGATGACCGTACTACCTGCGTGCTCTGACGTGGCCATGCTAAGGAATCCCTCAAGCCCATGCCAGCTCTTTCACTGTCCTTTGGTGGGAGTTCATCCCTACACTCATTGCAAAAGGTGGGATGGATAAACAAGCAATGTTCTGGTTGGAAACCAAGTAATATTCTGGTTGAAGGAGCACCACCAATATCTATCCCGGAGCAATATCTATCCCACCATCGCTCTGCTCAAGTACAGGCACACGAGTGCCACGCTGTGGGCCAAGGGGTACGCCTCTGTCCCCGCAGAGGATGCCACCATGAGACGTCTTGTTTAGCAACGCAGCGTCAGCCATGTTTGGAAAACTGGTGTGCGGCAGATGACCGAATGGCCCTGGAGAACTGGAGAACTTCATTCTGAGGCTGGGAGAACGTCGTGCTGCAACCTACTGTTGCTGGGAGCCAGGACATGGCTGTCTGTACTGAGTGTGATGATGCTGGCAGTGGTGCAGGCCTCTGGTCTTCCCAACACATCCGCCTGGCCAGGTGCTCCTCTTCATTCGGCCTCTTTCCAGGCTCTGGAGGGAAGAGGAAACTGGCCTGTTGACCTTCCCGCATGGCAGCATTCCCAAAGAGGCCATGGGAAGCAGCTGCTTGAATACCATGGACATTTTAAAAAAGCAGGGATTTGTTTACTTCCCCAGTGCACTGCTGCTTGCAACCCAGCAGGCTCCGCTAGCAGGGCCAGTGTGACAGCAGGGCCCTGCCTGTGACAGCCTTTGAGAAGGAGCAGGCCCTGCTGCTTCCAGGACCTGAGCTGGCGTCTCCGTGCTGTGGTGCATGATCCCACCATCGTGCTGGGAGCAAAATGAGGGCCCGCTGCACTGTGCCCTACTGAGCTGCAGAGCCGTGACCCAAGTTCCTGAGGCTTTCTGGAATTCCAGCCCAACGTCTACCCAACTCTAAATGCTGAAATGGTTCGGAGCAAACACGACACAAGCCAAACCTCAACTCCAGCCATGCCAGAGCCGTGCTAGCTAGCTGCTCTCGGCTCACACACGGCATCCTCCGCTTGCCAGGTAGGTCCATGCGTGGTGTGTCCATAACCTGTGCAGCAACTCCAGCAGCAGAGGCACCCTGGATTCAGCAGGGAGTCTGTCTGTTGTTCAGGTGCTTTTGCAGACCTTGTCAACTAGACCTCTTTTTCTGGTCACTAGCTGGGAATACCCCTGCAGCACTGGGGAGCGTGCTATGTATGCTCCGATTGCAACATCAGCAGTGCCTTTCTGTGACAAATGCCTTTTTTCTCCAGCACACAGAGAGGCATTATCCACCAGCAAACATAACTTGGATTCCTCCAATGCTGTAGAACATCTCCCTGTTCCTTCAGGGCCCTCCCGGGCTACTGCAGTGAGCCCTGGACTAGCAGAACTGTGAAGCAAGAGCAAATAAGAAGGGGATATCACCTGGAAAACTGAGGTGTCTGATGAAGCTGAGTCCTTTCTCCTTGTGCTAAGGGCAAAGTTTACTGGACTTGCTCTTCATAGGACAGCTGAGGAGTTTTCCAAAGGAAGCCCTTACCCTGCATCCGTGTTTCCTCACAGCAGTGGCTCCACGCTCCGACCCTTGCCTAGGGGGTGGATGCTGCTGGTGGGCAGCTATGCTGCTGCCGAGACACCCAGCCACACGCACAGGTGCCAAAGGCTCCCTCATGCGCACATCCTTATGGACATGTCTGCACTTTCATTGCACGCATGTCCGTGTGGAGGGATGCAAGAGAGACTACACAGGTCTCGTCGCCTCTGCAGCATTGCTCGTGCCTAAAGGGTAAGTTTGACTGCAGGTGTCCCAGAGAGGAGCTTCCATGAAGTAACTGTACCCAGAGAGAGCCTATCGCCAGAGCTCTGCCAGAGATGTGTGAAGACAGAGCAGTTCTAGGGCTGGAAAACTGCACAGAGGCAGAAGTGCCCAATGAGGCCCTGGCAGAGGCCAGTGTGCCATAACGAGCTACTTGTGGAGAAATGGCACCATCTTGTGGCTGCCCAAAAAGGACTGTGCCCCGCTCTGATTCCCCGCAGCGCTGGCACAGGTCCTCCTGCCAGACCGCACACCTGACTCCTTCCAGGGCTGGAGAGGGAGCCGAGAAAGCTGGTGTTTCCCCCTGTCACAGCTGCATGGTGCACGGAACCCAGTTCTCCGTGATGGTGAAGGACGGTGACCCCTCGCTGGCAGTAGGGGAAGACTGTACACAGTGAAGGATGAACCCGTGGCTGCAGCTAGAGCAATATGTGTATGGAGAGAGCAGAGGGTGACAAGAAATGGGGTCACAAAGCAGGGCGATGAAATGCCCAAGTAATTGGCACATTAGAGGCATGGCAATGACACAGGAATCGATGTGGTGAAAAATCAACTATGGGTTGCCTGGAAGGGAACAGACTAATGACTTGCAGCTCAGAAAGCAAAGGAGAGAGGGAAAGGAGCACCTGGTCCATTCCTTTCACTCACTGATGACACCTAAAAATGGCTTTTTGTTAGGTGGGGGGCCTCCAGTGGACCAGGATGCTCTCGTCCCATTCAGCCTTGCCTGGTGTATGCGTTTGCTGACAGCGTGAGCAAGGGGACGCGACTTCGTTCATCCCAAGAGAGCAACCATGAAAAACAGCGCTGGAGCTGAGGCTGTGCCGGGACAGCAGATCCCTCTGGATGTGCCCCTTCTTGTGTTCCTGCTCGCACAGTGTAGAGCCAGGCTTTCGGCCACTCTCCGGCTCCCGGGGACAGCCTGGATGACCTGCATTCAGGAAGAGTGGGGTGAGGCAGGGCTCATAACACAGCATGGGAAGGGAGATGTGTCTGGGTAGGTACGGGCACCTCAGGAAATGAGGGAGGCAGGTGAACTGCAGAGCACCCATTTGAAGAGTAAATAGCACAGAAAGAAGGAAAATGTAAGAATTGTGGATTCGTCCTGAGGACACCCCAAGGGCTGAAGCAGACTCCTTTCAAGCACTGCATTTAAAATCTAAACTAAGGCAAGGCAGATGCCGAGTTCCTACTGACTCTGCAGAGTGGGGATGCCTGTCACCCATGAGGGCTGCCAGAGGCCCCTCGTAGGCCAAAAGTCTATGCATTTTTTAGTGAATCAGTTAAAGGAGGACTCTGGAGAGGTGCTAAATGCAGTCCTTACCCTGTCTGCCCATGAAGATGAACAGAACCGGGGAGCCCAACCCTTCACCTCTTAGCGTGTTTCGTGCATGCCGGGAATTAAAGGCAATGAATGGGTCTGCTGAGAAGTTTCTTCTTCGGCACGCTCACAGCAAGTGCTGGCTGTCCTGCTGCAGGTCCTGCTGCGGGTCCTCAGCAGCCCAAGTGGCCCAGCCTTGGGGTACCTGCTCTGACGCAGGCTTGCTGCATTCAGCCCCTCCACCCTGGCCAGGTCTAGGAGCACAGGGTGCCCCTCTGTCCCTCCTGTTGCAGAGCTCGGTCCCTGCCCTGTCATCCCCTCGCTGCAGGGGAGCTCATGTTGCCCCAAGGTGCAGGTACAGGTGATGACAGCTGTACAGACAGCGTGTGTCTTCCTTGCTTGGCTTGGTGAGTGTGGGCCAGAGGTTGAATAAAAGCCACCTGACTCAAACCCTGCTATGCAGATGGAGGTTGACAGGACGGTGAATTTGATTTTTTTTTTTTTTTTGCTACCCTCCCCACCTCATTCTCCCATGTCTCAGTTCTCTGATGCTTGGACTTCTTGCAATCAGCCACATCTTCCTGCCTGTCTTGGAAGAGGAGGATCTGCAGTGGGCACCCACACATGCAGAAAGCAAAGCACCCAGGAGCTGAGTTTTCACAGGAGGTGAAGGGTACATGGAGGATAAGGTGTCATCTTCAGCCTTCCATGCGGGGGTATTTGTCTCTTTTCTATGCACTCAGAGAAACCAGGGGAGCAGAGGGGCTGGTGGGACCAGCAGAGGGCAAGCGAAGGCTGCACAAGGCCTGTGAGCTCCGTCTCCACAGCGGCTCCCACTCTCCATCCTCCCTGCAGCTCTCCCAGCCCTGTTGGTTGACACTGGATAAGCACAGCCACCCCCAGGGCCTCTCCCACTTGCTATCAACATATCCACCTCTTCCTTCTGCTTCCCCTAGCTCTCCATTCTGCTGTGCTCCTTCCTTCTCTGAAGCTGAGGAACGTGGCTTAGGTTAAAGGCCCTCTTATTTGCTGAGATTTGTCTCTGCAGGGACTGCTACACAAGCTTGGGCAAGTCTTCCCTCCCTGCCACCTCAGCATAGGGAAACCTGCTCCTGTTCCCCCACCATGCTGATGATGACATAGCCTTCAAAGCCCACTGCCTGCTGTACACAGCGCCGATCCCTTCTGATCCATCCCAGGCCCTGTGCCATGGACTGGGTTTGTCATGGGAGCAGTTTGTGTCTCTGTCCGCATCAAAAGCAATAGCCAAGAAAGCCCCTTTGCAAGCCTGGACCTGCTGAGGGCATCTGGAAGTGTGGGGTCTGCCTCCATCTCCTTGTGCCGCCCGGCACAAAGGGCAGATTCCTGCAGGTTACTATGCGACATACCTGTCCCCAGCAGTCCCAGTGCTTGAGCCATGGCTTTGCCCCAACAGCCCATCTGTGCCCATGATGGAGCTGGGAAAGAACTGCGTCCTTCCAGAAATCCTTTGTGACGGATCCTCGCCTGGCGTCTGACACCTTCCTGCTGGGTGTTGCAAGGCCGATCAGGGGAGCAAGAGCTGGTGGCCACAAGGCCACCAACCTTTCATGCAGCAAGCACAGGAGTGGCAGAAGCCACGCAGCGTGCTGACCCTCCGTTCCTCCGACCCTCCTGTGTGCGGTGCATGCAGCGAGGTGGGTGCTCTTGGCTTGCTAGGTGCCACATTTGCAGTGTTTGCACGCCAAGGCACAGCAAAATGCTGGTGCTGCAGGTCTCAGCATTTCGGCTCCTACTGCAGTGAGTCTCACTGGGCTCCTCAGCAGTTCCACGTGGCTACCTGAGTCCAGATTTACACTTTTTTTCTTGGGCTCTCTGTCCACTTCCAAGAAGTGGGAATATGCTGGGAGTAGTGGAAATGGGGAACTAGGAAACAATTTCTGCCCAACTTATTTGCCTTTTCTCTGATGTGAGGCTTGTGGAAACTGTTTCAAGGACTTTCTCTGTATGGTGGCCACCCTTTCCTCCATCACTTTTGGTGCCAGGGCAAGGGGACCCTGCCTTTTCCTCTGAGTGTGGAAACAGCAGCACAGAGACCGCTCTGTGCTTCTGCAAGGTGACGCAGCCACCCAGCAAGGCACTGCCCCGGGCAGCTGCGCCTTGCTACCTCAGCATCCCTGCTTGTTTTTTTAATGGTCCTCGTGCTTTCTCATGGGGAAATCTGCCTTCAGGTCACCTTGGGAACACTCCTGCTTTATGTGACCTGCAGGGAATATCCCCACCTGCCCACTCACCACCTTGGTCATCCCAACCTCATCTCAGCCCAGCCATGATGGCCTCAACTTTCCTAATGATCAGTAGCTTCTCCTTAATCTGCTCACATCTAGTATGCGTGCAAGGCATGTCATGACCCTACACTTACCTTCTCCTCTGGTGTCCGGATTTGTACTTCCAGGGCTTTGCAGCCTCCATCTTCCTGGCTGTCCAAGTGCCCATGTGTCCCTGAAGGGGACAATGTGATACACCTGCAGTAGCTCCAACTGCTGAAGGCCTCAAGGTCGCCCTTTTTCCTAGACCTCCTCTGCCCCATCCCATGGTGGGGTTGCACTTGTTTAGCCATGGCTGTGTCCCTGCTGCTGTCATGGGGGAAATGTATTTGCTTCAACAAGGCTGCGAGTGCGCAAACAAACAGCATTTCCCTGGGGACTCGGGGCCAGCTGGAGTCTCTTTCTGTATGAAGCTCTTAAGCATCTGCCAGCCCACCAGGGCTGGGGTACATGCGCTGAGTTTCCACTTCTTTTGGATACCTTTTTTGAACCTGAAAAATGGGATTTGGTTGCTCTGCCTGGCTAACCAGGGATTTCAGGGAGAAGTGCACAGGTTGCTGCATGGAAGCTTTGCAACAGGGTCAGTGCCCCTAAGTGCAAACAGGAGGTGAGTCCCGCACCATGCTGGCACCTTGCCTTTCTGCTCACCTGAGGTGGCCTTGCCAGTCCTTGCATTCTTTGCAAGGGCGTCTGGGGGAGGGAACTGAAGGACTTTCCTGGTCACCTCCTCATGCAATTGTTAGTTACATTAATTTTATGTGTTTTTTTTGTTGTTGTTGTTGTTGTTGTTGTTGTTGTTTTTCTGCAGGGGAATCATGGAGTTGGTTAACAGGCGATGTGGAGGTGGCTAAAGAGACGTGTCAGGATGTCATGATGAGATCTGGAGGCAGCTGTGACAGGGGGACTCCGGACTGTGGGCAATGTGGAAATGCCCACGTTTTCCTTCCCTCCTGATCCAAGAGCTCAGGCCTGGCCCTGCTGCAGCCCCTGCATTGCAGGAGAGAGCAGAGGCTCCACACCAGGAGGCCGTTCACCTGCCTGGGAAAGCCCTGATTTCTTCTGCTTTGGGAACCAGCCAGAGGATCGTTCACTACCTTCCTTTGCATCATATTTGCCTTCCTGAGTCAGCAGTTCCTGGGTTCCCGGTGTCGCTGGTGCCGTCACATTACCCAGCCCATTGGGACATCTTGCTGGTCTCAGCATGAACCTCCCTCCTGGCTTCACCCACAGGGTGACAGACACAGTCCTTGCTGGCACTGGCCCCAAAGATGGGGGCTCACTGTGGGCGGAAGGTGCCCACCATGAGCCACCCGCAAACACTGGGGTTCCATGGCCTCCCACGAGGAGAAAAGCGCGCTTGTCCCACTGTGGCGCAGCGCAGGTTGAGCCGGGCAGCGGCAGGTGGGGGCCACCTTGCCCCAGGAGGCCCCCGTTATGGGCAGATGCCCCGCGTCCGGACAGGGAGGGCATTTCCCCGCTGCGGCCCGGCGGGGCGGCCCCACGGCTGCTGCGCGCTAGGGCAGCCGTGCGCGGGGCTTAGGGGGCCAGCAAACCCAGCAAAGAAGCAGAGAAAGAAGGCTTAAACGGTTCTTTACCGGAAGGTAGCTAAGCCTGGTGAAGATCCCTTTCCTGCTTTGGTGATGTAGGCATTTCAGTTGGAAAAACACCTCGGGCCTATTGTAGGAAATGTTAGTGATCCTGCCTCCTAACTTACTTCTTAATGTCATTCTTGCTCTAGTTTAAATATAATCTTGGCTATTTAGGCAGTTATTTCTGAAACTGAGTTTATGTATTTATTTTAAAGAACTTATTCCCAGTTATTAACACTTGGCATATTCTGGCCAATAGTTAGGATAGTTTAAACCAGCATAAAGCCTTCGGGAAGTATGAAATTCCAAAATTATTTAAAAAATCAGATCAAACTATGGTATTTTACTTGAGATGTTGAAAGAACATCAAAATGTGAAATTGGATAAATGTTTGCCTTGACCCCATCCAAAACATCTAAAAACTGTGTCAAGTCCTTACCTGTAACAATCCATGCCTGGCACGGAAGGGTGAGTGTTGTTTTTCTAAAAGAGTGTATAAACTCTGCTTTGCGGGGCAGCTTCATTGTCAACCATATCCAACGGGCACTTGTGTTGCACTAAGAAAATAGCAATAGGAAACGGGGAAAGATAAGAAAGAAGGAAATCTAGCAAGCACTCAGGAGAGAATTGCAAGAGATAGCCACCAGTGCATTCTCTGCAGGTCAGGGTGGTATACGTCCTCTTAACACAGAGCAACTGTTCTGTGAACCCTTCAACAAAATTAGTTGATTCCTTACCTGCTCACAGCTTCTGAGATCGGTACTTGCAGCGAATTCAGAAGAAGGGAAAAAGGCTTTGAAAGTCAGCTTGAGATATGGCCCATCACAGCGACAAAATGGGTCCTAGTGCTAGCACGGCCCTGAAAATCTTTTTCCCAGTTAGGATTAGGATTAGGGTTGTAGTGGGCAAGGATGTAATCCATGAGGTAGCAAAGGACATGATGCTGCAATACAAGAATGCAGTCAGTGAGATAGCAGAAGACAGAATGTTGCCATAACTAACTGCTGAAGTAGTAATAGAGAGCTCAAGGGTATGCGAACTGGTTGAAACAAAGAAATTTGAAGGGCGCATGCTCGCTAACAGAAAGGTCAAAAGTTCACCGAGGAAGAAGAGGAGCCTTCAACCAAAGAGACCACCAGAGGGCTTGGAAGACCCCCTAGCAACAAGGAAGGACATGCGCAGAAAAGGAGGAACTTTCGAGAAATAGAGATAAGAAAGGAATAAAAGGCACTTCGGCGGGCTATAAGGTGCGGGCAGAGCAGAGACTCCCTGGCTGCCCAGCGCTGCTTGCTTGCTATTTACAATAAAGCATACTGGCAAATCAATTGACTCAGAGGATTTGTCCGTTTATAACAGGGTTGAGAGAAGAAGAGAGCATAGAGGCCACGTTGGCGTGGGTGTGGAAAGGTGCTGTGAAAGGAAGCAAAGCGGTGCCAGGAGAGCTGTGCTGGGAGCAGTTTTGGTGTGGGCCACAAAATGGGTCATTGTGCCAGCAGGGCCCTGAGAGGTATCTATATTTATTCACATTTGTTTATAGCTATAAAAATTGATCCCTTTCAATAGCAATTGAAATTCTTAGTATCAGTGCCCTTTTGAAAGTGATTGCTCCCAGGGTTGATAGTGCTTGTTGCTTGTCTGAGATTAAAATCTACAGATACCTCCCAAGAATATTAATTTAATTTACTATTGAACCGTATTTCAGTAGGTATTGATGAGTATTATTAGACATTCCTCAGCTTCTCTTTCATCCTCTCAATCAGCTAGGATTTAGGTTGTAATTTAAACTCCAGAATCACAAAAAAAAAAATCCTTTAGATGAAGTGGTACTTTCTGCAGAGATCTTCTCTATAGATAATATTGTATTGCAGCAGATAAATGGAAATTAAAAATCCTTATGTCTTGAACAAAGATGTTGCTTTTATGTTTAGATGTTTTTAAACCAAGTCTACAGGTACAAAAAACCTGTAGTATGTAGTTCAGTATGTTCAGTATGTGTTACAAGTCCATCTGTAAATACTGGTTTATATGTAGGTTGGATGACTTTTATTCATTCTCTTTTATTTTTTCTCTCACTTTTCTGACAAAAATTTGAGGCGTTAAAATGAAGGTATTACCTCAGTATTTTTGCTGTTCATTGTGTGCAAGCAAGTTATAAGACAAAGTCCAAGTTATAGCTTTTTCTGATTGGTATTAGGCATGCAAAACGTAGTGCATTCTATGTTAAGACCCTCCTTCTTGAGATCTCTTCTGAGTAATGGTAAAATAGTTTTGTTGGCCAAGGTAATTACTTTTACTACTTAAGAAAGGGCAAGAAGGTGCTCAGGACTAGTCACCATGGATTCATGCTTGACTAACCTGATAGGCTTCTGTGATGGGATGACCAGCTGGATGGATGAGGGGAGAGCAGTGGATGTCATCTGTCTTGACTTTACCGAGGCTTTTGACACCATCCATCACAACATCCTCCTACAAGGATACAAGCTCCGGAGGTGTGGGCTGGATGAGTGGTCGGTGAGGTGGATTGGGAATTGGCTAGATGGCAGAGCTCAGAGGGT
>JAWLRI010000217.1:906367-923775 GCA_034781795.1 Crypturellus tataupa | reverse complement strand
GGGTAAGACCCGCCTCGGCGCGGCGCTGCGCTGCGCCGCGCCCCGCTGCCCGCAGCTCCCCCCCGCGCCCCGCTTGCCTTTTATTCCTCCTTCTTCCTCCACGCCTTCCTCACCCTCGCTTTATTTCCCATCTCATCCCTTTGCTCCGTGCGCCGCCGTTACCCAAGTGAGAGCTCCCCGCAGCGGGGCCGGGGTTGCCGTTGTCACCCACACGGAACTCGGTCCGGGTCCGCACGAGCACGGCTCCAGGAGCCGAGCGCTGCGGATACTCTGCGCTTTGTCCCACACTGGCTGCCCCAGCAGGACCGGCTGCACTTAGTGCCCCCACATCAACCCTATGCTCCCGGGCCAGGGGCTGCGTGTGGGGGGCTCAGTGCTGTACGAATGCCCGTAGAGTTGCTGCGGAGCTGTCAGTGCGGACGGGAGCCTCCAAAACCTCTGACCCAGCGGTGTCCTCACCCGACGTGTCCCAGGCTCCTGCTGTGGGTGTTGGTGAGGGAAGCCAGGGCAGGAGCTGTGCCAGGCTGCTACCTGCAGTGCCAGCTCTGTCTGACCAGGCACGGGACACGCACGTGCTCTTCCGTGTCCTGCAGCTCCTGCTGCAGGCTGAGAAGTGCCAGGGCTTTTTGTAGGCTTGGAAGCTCTTTGCAAGTGCAAAGCAACAAAGCACCTTGGTGGGGTGGATTTGCCTTTGCCACTGCAAATTCTCCGCTGCAGGGCTGTTGGTGCCTCCTGTGTTTTTGGTCCCACTGCAAAGAGCTCCCTTTTGGCTCTCTTGCAAGCACCTGGGTTGCTTTGCTGTCTCAGTACTTTCTTCAATCGCTATCTCTTCCCTGGCCTCGCTATCCCCCTGGAGAGTGGCTGGATGAAAGCACCCGCATTGAGTTAAGAAGCAGTTGGCGTGGAGGGCTTGCGATGCTCAGCATCTTGCATGGTTTACTCCTCACCACGGAAGCAAGCAGGGCTGGTGAGAAGGGCCGCATGGGCAGGAAGGGCTTCTCGGGTAGGGTGGCCATGCACCCGGGCGCTGCAGCTTTCATACCGGTGCTCACGGCACGAACCACAAGTGCGGCCAAGCAGGGGACGTGGGCTGAGCATCCTCACCACAGCCCGGCAGCAGAGCTGCTGACCTGGGTGTGCCAGCCCTGGCAATGACCACAGATTGCTCTACCCATGTCCAGGTGGCTATTGCTCTCCCTGACAGGAGGAGCGGCCAGAGCTCCCTGAGGCTGGTGCAGTGAGGAGGAGACTGGAGCTGCGCCTTGAACACTGACTCCAAGGCATTTTGATGGATGGAGGGAAGCGTTTTTTCCTGCAATATTCTATTTATAAAACAGAGGGAGCTGCTGTGCTTTTCAGACCACTCGGTGGAGCGAGGTGGTGAGGGGACAGGAGGTCTTGCAGACCAAGAGCTGACATGTGGCGGGTTACCTGGGCTCCCATCAGCCTGCTGGAGATGCCTCCATGTGCACAGCTGACAGGGAGGGCAAGTGGGTCTCTGTGTTGAGAAGACAGCAGATTTAACGCCAGTTTGACAGGAGTCAAGATGAGTTTGAGGTCTGGAGGAGAAAGAAGCGCCTCAGGGCCAGGCCTGGCAATGTGGTTGAGTGTGCTGTGGTTGAGTGCCCTGTGACCTGAGCCCTGCTGCCCTCCAGCAATGGAAACCGCCTTGGCAGCCTTAGCAGGCGCTGTGCTCTTCCCAGAGCCCCAGGTGGAGATGGGTGCCACCACGTGAGGTCTTCAGGCCTGGTCCCAGCTGGGAGCGCTGCAGCTTGCGTAGACCTCGCGTGAGGTGACTCCTGTGCAGGCTCCAGACATGCACGTTCCCCTGTCGCTGCCTCCCTCCACCGGGGAAGCAGCCTGCCCTGCCGCGACCACGTCCGGCACCGCTTTCTCCTGTCCCCTACCCCGTTAGCCAGGCCTTGTTCCATAAGGAAGTGATTATTCTGCGCCCCCACGAGCCTCTCCCTGAGCCGGAGCAGGACACTTGCGCTCCGTATGGAAACGCGACAGATTTTCCATATCCCACTTTGCCCGTGATGTTAAAAACGTACGTGATAGCCTCTTCTAAATACCGGAGACTTGGCAGGTACTCAAGCCATAACAGGCAGCATGACACCAGGGGCATGAAATATCGCACCAATAGCCAGGGAGAAAAAATGAGATGTCAAAGTGGTGTGTGTTTCCGGCCCTGTTGTCATGAGCCGTCCTCTGCCCTGTGTGAGGGATCTTTCAAAGCTGGCCAAATGTTGTCATCTCTGAATACCATTTTAAATATTCATCCAGACTATTTTCAACATCTGTGCCCAGCATGTTATGAAAAGGCAACAAGGGACGTTATGGAAACCAGACCACTTTATTCCCGCACGGAGTGGAAGGCGGCAGAAGTGCTGAGGCCATGAGAGTGCCAGGTCTCAGCTGGGATCAGCAGGAATAAAGCGCTCCGCATACCAAGTGATATTCCTGGGAGCACGTGGTGAGGCTGAACAATGCAGCAGGAATGTGCAAGGGGCTTTTGGATGGCTAGGGTGGGATTAAAGTCGTGTAAAGCAACAAGTCGAGCAGCAGTAGATGTTAGTAGATGAGGTTGCGTTCAGGCAACCATGCTTCTTCCAGGGGATGGATCCTTTAGCTGCTGATGTCTTGGGAGCGTTAGGAGCAGGACTGCAACACGCTCCATCAGGAAGGCAGCAGTGTCACACATGGAGCATTTGGCCTCACTATGTGCAGACAAGAGGAGGCATAAATCTCCCCGGGAGAGAGGGGCTGGTTTCATGTGGTCTCCTGGTGAGCCAGGTGGACTTGGGATGATCTGATGGCAAAGCCACGGGTGCTACTGTGGTCTGCATAGCTCTGCTCTGTGCTTCCTGTGGATGCTGTGGCTTGGGAAACACCGAAAGTGGTAACTAACAATGCACTGAAGGAGACCTTCTCTGACAGCTCTTTGCACGTGTTTGAGGAATCCTTGGACTGCTTGCTTTGTGGTGGATTTCTTTCCCTTGTTTTCGATAACCTAGGAAATCTGGGCTCTGCCTCTTCCTTTTTGCAACATCAGACGGAAATTAATTCAAGCCAGACCAGATTCTGACCACAGGTATGCCAGTGTAAATGTGAATGGAGTCGCTTACGTCTTGCTTGGCCTGATCTGAATGGAGCAGCGTCTGCCGGGTGCCAAAGGGGCTGAGGTCAGAACCTGGCCCATCCTTTCCCCAGTGCACTGCAATTTGTATGTGTCTCCTGGCACCGCCATGGTATCATATGGCTTGTGTAATGCTGCTCTGGCCTGTCAGGGTGCACTGCGATATCCATCACCGTGAGCGCCTGCTTCGGAAACGCGGCCTCGGCAGCGCCCACACGACGTGCATGCGCTTTGCGGAGCGCAGGAGGCAACCCGAGGAGCCTCACGCTGCGTAACTGCCTCACAGGGTGAAAATACATGGAATTAGCTGTATGTTCAAAGGTTTCTCATATTGAAGTGGAAATCGGAGGGAACTAGGGCTATGGAGATGGATCCTGCTGCGTGGTGCGGGAGCCATTAGCTACATCCCTGGTGGGCACCAGTCGCTCCATTAGGGTGGTCTGGAAATGCGATTAGCTCTACCGCCCACCACCCCTGCTGCTTGCGCCGTGCCCTGCGCTGCGAAACCAGGGCTGATCTCTGAGCCTTGGCTGCATGGGGTTTTTCCTTTCCTTTCCTTTCAAATATTTTTTCCCGGCGACACATGGAATGATTTATCTGTGTCCGGAGCCGAGTTTGGGCTTGACGCATTCCGCTTGTCGCATGGGGACCAAAACATTCCCCAGCTGGCACCAGGCTCAGCGTGAGGGACCAGTGACCCCGGGCAGGAGTCAAGGTGGGTCCTGGGGCCCTGCCTGCCTCACCTGAAGGGGGTCCTGGTTTTGGGGGTGCAGGTGTCAAGTGGTGCCTTTGCCTTCCTTCAAATGGGCCCATCATGAGAAGGGTCCTACCTGCCTCTCATGGCCGTGGCACCGCAGACAAATGGGGCCTGGGCACCCAGGAGACACATCCCATCTCCAAGTGTCTTGCACATTTCTCTTCCGGGCCCTTTCCTGCCCTCCCAGGGCTTTCCTGTTTGGATAGTGTTCTTGCTGGGCTGTGGGACTTTCCTGGGGCTTGCACAATTCCTGTGCAATCTGTCCTCCAAGGTCTGCATCTTTTGGACCCCTCGCTCAGCTCCTTGCTTAGCCTCCTGTCCTTCGGGTCTTTCAGCCCCCGTTGGGGTGATCTCAGGGAAGTGCTCTGTGTTCCCTATCAGGCCTCCTGCATGCAGGTACGCAGGGCAAAGTGTCCCTTGGAGGAGGATGCCACATCCCCTGTGCAAACCAACGCCAAATAAGGCCAAGCGCTTTCGTGCGACTCAGACCTCCAGCGTGACCACGCAGGTGAGCAAGTGCAAGGTCCCTCTCCTGCAGCCGACCCAAACCTCCCTCCGCTGCCCCAACTTTCTCCTGCATCCCCATGTCACTATTTGGGGATGTTTCTGCTTTCCCTTGGCTCGCCAGCTGCACCCACCTGTCTGGGCTGCCCCAGCACTGGAACAGGAAGGATCAGGGACGCAGATGGGCACCCAGTTTGCAATATGCACCCAGATCCCAGCACTGCTCTCCAAGGTGGTGCTTTCCCTGACCAGGGAGGGAGAGTACTGTGGGAAGCCAGGCTGGAAACTCGGCCCCAGCATGGTTCTTCTCAAGATGTGGGGCCAAGCAAGCACCACGGGCCGCATGCCCTCCAGCCTTGCTCCAAGTGGGAGAAGCAGCATGGAGCTGCTGCGTCTAGGAGCTAATTTTTAAAGCAAAAAGCACTTCGTCAGGCTAAAGTGCGGCAATTTCCTTCCAAACCGCATGACCTATTAGCATTCCCCAAACGGAGAAGCGAGGAAATCGCCCGCCTCAAAAATGCAGCGGCTTCTGGGGCGGAGCACGGCCACGACTGGGGCTTCCTCCCTTAGCCTCGGACTCCTCCACTAGCCCCTCACAGCTGTTCTGGCACCAAGGACAGCTGAATGCTGGCAGGGCATCCTGGTGGTCCTGACCCCACAGAGGGGCCAAGAAGACACTGGGGCACTTCTGGTCCTTGGAGATGCTCCTGGCAGCAGCCTTACCTGTGCCAGCAGCCCATATTCCTCCTTGCACCATGTGTATCCTGTGCTGATTTTGGCCCTGCACGCGGCCACATTCGGCCCCTTCCTTCATCATTCCGAGCCAGGGGCAGCGAGGATGAGAGATGGAAGGGGGGCAGGTGGGAGCCCGGAGAGGAATCCCGGCTGGAGGGCCCCTCTGGCAGCTTGCCGGGAGCGCGGGGTCACGCTGAATATGCATAAAAGGGAGCAGATTGCAGCTGCCCTCCCTGCTGCTGCAGAGGTGAGGCCCGCCGAGCGCGCCGGCCCCGGCTCCCTTTCAGCGGGATAATGGGGCGAGCAGAGCGCGGAGTGTGCATGCCTGTGTGTGGTCCGGCCCACGATAATGGTTTCCATTCACGCGATGCCTCTGCGGCGCCCGCTGCAGCGCTGGCTCGCGGCAGCAGGGCTGGAGGTGCGTGCCCTGCCGCGCTGGGCTCGTGCAGGGCAGCTTTCACGAAGCCGCAGCAGAGCAACCGCGGGGAGCGGGGCCTCGGCACTCCCCATGCTGCGGTTTGGTGTCAGGAGGTCAGGCCGTGGCTGGGCTGGTGAAGGAGGGACCTGCTTAGAGGCAGTGGAGCTGTGTCCAGCTCTGGCTGATGCTGGCCCAACAGCAGAGTCCAGACTTATTCCTGCAACTTCTGTGACAAAGGCCAGCTGATGGTAATACATTTTTTTTTTTTTCATTTTTAGCACTTTCCTTCATTTCCAAGTGTTCCACACTGTGCCATGGGACACAAGGTGTCCCTCCTGTGTGGCTGTGCACAGCGGGGCCAGTGGGAGAACCCGAGGCATTGCGGGGCCGCGCTGAGCAGGCGGGGATGCACGTCAGGTCTCCGAGGCGCTGCCCAGGGTCTGGAACCCATTGCTGCTGTGCCGACTGCTTTCCCATCAAGGAGGAGAGCCAAGAGCAGCAGCCTCGAGTGCTCTAGGGGACCTGGGGCTGTCTGCCCTCACCGCTGTCCTCAAGGAGTTTGGCTATGCAGCAGCTGCAGTGGGACAGGGGGAAGGGGATATATGAGGCAAAGGACACAGACTTGCAAGAAGCAGGTTTGTTTGCTCTGCCAGGACATAACTGGCCTTAAAATTAGGTCTGTCCTGTTGGGAGAGCAGGTTTAAGGCCACTGGGAGATGAGGAGCTGTGCAGCCAGTCTGGTCGTGTTTGCACAGTCTGTCCCGTGGGGCTGTGCGATCCAACCTGCCGGGTTGTGCTGTCATCCCACTGGGGCTCTGCGGCCCATCCGTGCCGCTGGCTCTGCACAGTCCATCCCATTAGGATTCAGCACCGATCTGTGCTCTCTTGCTGGACAGTTCCCAGCACACTGGACACACTGAAGTTGGCAGCGTCCGCCTGCCCCAGCGCCGGCGGCCTGGGTGCCCCGCCAGGCCCATGGCCACATCCCCACCTCCCCCTCATGCTCCTCTCCCCACCCTGGAGGCGGCTGCCGGCCAGGGGGCAGCTCCCTGTAGCTCCAAGTTGGAAGCAGGGTTGAAAGAACATTGCTAATTTGCCAAGGACTAATGTCAAGCACTTGCTGGGAGAGAAGGAATAAGGGGTGTCTGCGTGGTCAGCTTAGCCTAGAAGCTGCTGGCCATGCAGGGAGCAGCTGCCTCCATAGTCCCCCTGCAAACAGTGGTAGACAAGAGCCACCCAGCTGTAAGCCCGGAGCGAGTAGGAGCACTGTGCCGGGTGCCTGCCCTGACCCTTTCCCAGCAGCAGGGACGGCTCTTCACCAGCTGTGGGATCCTACTTGGATCTCAGCAGGGCTGCAAGGCAGAGCCCTGCTCTTGCCACACAAAACCTCAATAACCATGAACCTCTGCGGGAACATTGGTCTGGTTTTCCTTGTCAGCAGGGTTTTGCTCTCCTTCTGGAGAGATGCTCTAGCTTCATATCTGATGCAGCAGGTCGTGGCTGACAAGGCCCCCAGTCTCTGGCCACCTTAAGGTTGGAGGAGTTGCAGCAGTGGGGCTGAACATTTCGGCCCTGGTGAACACAGTGATCCTGCCAGTGCCATCTCTGCTCCCGCAACACTTGTCTGCCCACTACGCTACACTGGAGTACCGGGTTCCTGGTACTCTGAGGATCCAAGGGGTCTCCCCAAAAAGCCCTTCACGCTGCTATATAGGACAGGATACAACTACTAGGGAGAAAGCCACCAAGGGAGCCTCTGATTTTCAGCCGCAAATACCTCCTTCCTCATGGAGGAGCAAGTAAATGGTAGAGACGTGGTGGGATTGGGAATCCTTCTGAGGAATATCTCTGGGGGAGGGATGAGATCCCCTTCCTTCCTCCGCCTTGGCTCGCCAGAGTCATCAGCTCTGCTTTTCCAGAGGAGCTGGCAGCACGGCTGTGCTTGGCTGGAAAGGGAGGAGCTTCCCGCCCCATTAGTGGTTTGGCAGTCAGGAAAGAGCCAGCTTTCTTCCACAGTGACGGCTCTTTTTTTTTTTTTTTTTTTTCTCAAAAAGGAAAAAATCCCAGATCATTTCAAACTGACTGTTCCCTGCCTGCCTCCTTCAGAAGGAGCAGACGGCCGGATAGCCAGAAGCAGTGTTGGGGGCAGGGGGCTATAAATTAGTAGCAGAGCATTTGCCACATTGAGTCGTGCCTGTAGCATTGGCCAAGGCTTCATTCCTGAGAGCAAAGCGCAAACCCCAAGTCATCCTGCAATGAATTACTGGTGGGAGAAGGGATGGTGGGGAGTGGGGGAGGACCTCTTCCTCCTTCCCTCGCTGCAGCAAGGGGCTGGCCCTCTTGAGAAGAGGCCAGGAGGCCTCAGCTTTGCGGGCAAGTCCTCTGTGGGGCTGGGCAGCCACTGGCATGGCGCCTCCATCTGAGCGAGGCCTGGGATGGGTCTCATGCTTGCTGCCCAGCTGGGCTTCTTGGGGAAAGTCTGCTCCTCTCCCGGCATCTTGCAGCACCCAGGACAATCTGGCTCCTTGGCACAGCGCCGCTCTCAAGGCTGAGCATGGGGTATGGCCATGTGATGTCTCATTGATTCCGGGCACAGTCCTGGTTTGGCCAGCGGCAGAAGGAGGTGAAATGACTGCAGGTCCCTGACATGCTGTGTGCTCTGGGAACAATGCAGCGTTACCTAGACCTGTGCTGCCACTGCAGGGAGAGGAGCCTGCCTGATTTCTTTCTCTTGCTGCTTCTTCTATTATCGCATGGGACAGACCTCCATTTCTTGGGGACAAGGCTGGAATAAGCTCTCCTGGCAAGTGCAGAAGGAAACACATGGCAGCGGGGCTCGGAGGAAGCACAGTGCAGCCTCGCAGTCCCCTCAGGGAGCGCAGTGTGCTGGTGGCCAGATGGATGGTCGCTCTGGGAGGCTGGAATAGCCAGAAAGGTGGTGCTCACCCCAGGATCTCCAGCTGAGCCAATGGCAGTAATCCTGGAGATCTGCTGCCTGTCACTGTGTCCTCACAATGTGTTTTCACTGCTGTTCTTTCTCCTGGTGCTGACAGAAAGTGTTTCAGACCGCAACTCAGCAATCCTCTGCTTTCTGTGGTTGTCATGGCTTGAAGATCTCTTCTGCCTCTTGAGTCCTCCTGCCCTGTGGGGCAGCAAGTTGTGCTCCTCCTCAGCCCCTCTCCAGACACCCAAACAGTGTAGAAGAACAGGACACTGACTCTCCTTTTTAAAGGTTTTGTTCCTAAGCCTGGATCAAAATCTTCCTGCCCAGCTCCCAGTGGGGCTGACCTGCAGGATCTATCTTGCTGGACAACTTCAGGAGTCGAGATGGGAACACACTGGCCTCAGATTAGGGGCTAGAAAGACACCTGATGCTCTGCAGTCACAGAAAGGCACGTAGAGGTCTCGGCTAGCCGCCACAGTGCCACAGGCTATTTTCCCTCCTTCTCTGCTGTGTGTCTTGAACTGCTTCAGCTCAAGGATGTTATCTTGAGTGTATAGGGCTGTACATAAAAGCCTGGTGGCTGCAGGTGGTGTGGGGGTTATTCATTCCCCGTGCAAACAGCTCTCAAGGGGTCTCAGAAGTCCCTGTCATGCCTGAGATCTATGAGACATCTGTGACAGATGTCACAGATGTCACAGAGGGAGAAAGTCTGAGCCCAAGTGCCTGGTTTTGGCCTCCTTCTCTTTCAAGCCCAGCTCATTTCATCACCTCCCCAGGTAGAGAGGTGTACACGAGGGATTACTGTAATTAGAATGTCTCAAAGTGACTACCTTCTCCTTTCCCAGGATGCTGTTTCAGTGCAAACAGGGTGGGAAGA
Source organism: Crypturellus tataupa (assembly GCA_034781795.1). Classification (NCBI taxonomy): domain Eukaryota; kingdom Metazoa; phylum Chordata; class Aves; order Tinamiformes; family Tinamidae; genus Crypturellus; species Crypturellus tataupa. The sequence continues at coordinate 914,401 of JAWLRI010000217.1, read as the reverse complement.
CGTGCAGAAATCAAGGCCCACGTATCTGGGTCTTCCATGTACTCTGCCAGCCTCTGCATCCAGGCTTTGTTCTAGCCTCCGAGCTGGAGCGAGCATTGGAACTGCCATCCAGCTGAGTGTTGTGAGTATTCACTGTTGTTTGCTTTTCCTCCAGGAAGGACCTGGTCTCCTCGCCCCGGGAGAATGGAGGTCCTGCAGCTCCTGCGCCTGCTCCTCACTGCCTGCATGCTGGGCCTCTCGCAGACAGTGAACCCCTTCGTGGCCCAGCAGACACCCCTGGACCCTTGCTACGACGAGAATGGAGCTGCACGCCGTTGCATCCCTGAGTTTGTCAATGCCGCCTTTGGAAAGGAGGTGCAGGCCTCCAGCACGTGCGGGAAGCCTCCAACGCGGCACTGCAATGCCTCAGATCCCCGTAAAGCCCACCCGCCGGCCTACCTCACTGACCTCAACACTGCCTCTAACATGACGTGCTGGCGCTCCGAGACCCTGCACCACTCGCCCCAAAATGTCACCCTCACCCTCTCCCTCGGCAAGAAGTTTGAGGTGGTCTATGTGAGTCTCCAGTTCTGCTCTCCGCGCCCAGAGTCCACTGCCATCCTCAAGTCCATGGATTACGGCAAGACATGGGTGCCTTACCAGTACTACTCCTCCCAGTGCCGCAAGATCTACGGCAAGCCCAACAAAGCCACTGTCACCAAGCAGAACGAGCAGGAGGCCCTCTGCACCGATGGCCTCACTGATCTCTACCCCCTTACAGGGGGCCTCATCGCCTTCAGCACCCTCGATGGTCGGCCCTCTGCCCAGGACTTTGACAACAGCCCTGTGCTGCAGGACTGGGTGACAGCCACCGACATCCGCATCATTTTCAGTCGTCCCCATCTCTTCCGTGACCTGGGGAGCCGTGACAATGAGGAGGAGGATGGAGGCACCGGCTCATCGCCCTACTACTATGCAGTGGGTGAGCTGCAGGTTGGCGGGCGCTGCAAGTGCAACGGGCATGCCTCGCGCTGTGTCAAGGACAAGGAGCAGAAGCTGGTGTGTGACTGCAAGCACAACACAGAGGGCCCTGAGTGTGACCGCTGCAAGCCCTTCCACTACGACCGCCCCTGGCAGCGGGCCAACGCCAGGGAGGCCAACGAGTGCCTCGGTAAGTGATCCCTCCCTCGCTGTGCTCCCATTCTTGCTGTCTCCCTGCCAGCTGTAAGCCCAGGGATGAGTTGCAGAGGGAAGGAGTGATGGGGTTGCAGCAAGCATGAATTGTGCTTCTCTCGAGGTGTTTTTCAAAGTGTTGGTGTAATTCCTGATGGACTAAGGGAAGCTCGGGTGTCTGCACTGTCTCTTCATTGGGGTGTCTGTTCTTTGTAACATGTCCTCCATAGCTGCAGTGATTCAGTGATGAGCCAAAGCACCAAAACTCTCAAAAAAATACTGCCATTTTTTCTGCACGTCCACAAAGGCAAGGGAGGCATCAGCTGCGCTTGCAAAAGGGAGTCTTCCTGGGGCAATGAACCAGCTGCCCCGGGAGCAAGGGAAGAATCACAGAGGTTCCCCAGCTCGATGTTGTCTAGGTCAGGGATAAGGCAGTGTGGCTTAAAAAAGAAAAACAAGAGATTAATGAAATATTTGAAATACCCTGCTTCAACATTTTATCATTCAAAGCTGGTCTGGCACGGTGCTTTGCGTGTCCATTTGAACTTAATCTATTCTTAAAAATAAAAGTTTCTGTGAATTAAACACGTAATCTAAATGAAACATTTCTAAAGTATCCAAACAACGTTGTTCAGTCACTGCACTTTGAAATGGCTTTTTCTATGGGATTTTTTGTTAGAGGTTTTGCTTTTATCTTAGTCCGTGCTAGGTGGGGGAATGCCAGGGACTCCTGAACTCCTGGGAGATGGGAAAGGAACCCCTCGCCTCCTCCTGGACCAGAGCCCAGGTCCCGGAGGGTGACCGGAGGATGGAGATGGGGAAACTGTGCCATTAATCAAGCCCTGAAAGGCTCTGCGGATGTGCCAGAGGTCAGGGGGACTTGTTAATATTTCTGATCGATGTCTTATTGAGATCCCAGCTGTTGACTTAAACATATATGTTACAGCAGATTTCTTCTAGGAAAGGCAGCTATTTTGAAAGGGTTTTGAAAGGGCAGCTGTTTCAAAAGGGCAGCTATTTCAAAAGTTTTAGAACACACTGGGGTTATAAAACACTGGGTGCCCCATGGGAATGCCTCAGCCTGTTTGCATTCCCCCCTTGTCTTGGAAAGATATGGATCTTTTTGAGCCAAACACGGGATAAAAAACAAATTTGCGCCCAAGGCTACTGCTGCTCCAGTGCCTGCGGCAGATGAGACGAGGACGGTTTGGGACTGGTGAGTGACAAGCCCGTGGTGTGAGGGTGCTGGAGGGGCAGCGTGGATGCGTGTCTTGCGTCGTGGGCTGGACTCTGGCCCAACTATTCCAGAGGGGGATCATGCTCCGGGAGAACCCCTCCGTGGAGCTGGCACCCAGTGGCACGAGCACCCCACGCAGGCCGGCAAGGTGTGCGGCCACAGAGGCCATCCCCACGGCAGCCCACACGACTGGGCAAGGTCACCCCATGGCAGATGGGTCTGCAAAGACGAACACGACAGAGCAGCAATGCGGGAGGAGGTGGGCGCTGCAGCCCCATCGGGACACCTTGTGCACAGAGGCCCAGGCTGAGCTGCAGGTGAAAGTGGCTCTTGCTGTGCAGTCGTTCCCCTTCTCTATCCCTTTCCCCTAGAGGCTTTGTGCCCTCTGCAAGGGGCCCTGGGAGCGCTCCTGCATCCCGCACCTCCCACTGAAAGTGGGATTAGCCGTGGCCACCCTCCCCTCAGTGCCTCTCCATAACAGCAGCAAATAGGGCCAATTAAAAGGAGAGGGCTGCCCGGCTGGGACTACCCGCTATGCTCTGCACAGCCCACGGGGGCTTTCCTGCCTCTGCTGTCCCCTGTTCCATCCCGCTCTGGGACTATTGCCTCTTGCTTTTGTGCTCCAGTGGTCACATCCTTCCATTGCATGACTCCTAGGGCTTGGTCCTTGACTAGTGCCTCCCTTCCACCAAGTCTCTAAGTGCCCTGGATGTTCTGAAAGCACGCAACCCAGGTTTTCCTGGATGTATCCCAGGGCCTCAGTTTGCCCAAGGTGTTAGAGGAGGAAAGAGGACCCCAGACCTGGCCATGAATTTCAGAGAGGAAAACTCACCAGAGCCCCTTTGGTTCTGCTTGTTTTTTTTTTTTTTTCCACCAGAATTTCTGCTTCTTGCCTGTTCTCAGAAATGTAGAGGTGAAAACAAAAAAAAAAAAATAAAATTTGAGCATTGAGGTAGAACATGACCATCATTTGGCCATCGTAAAGTGGCCACGGTGTTCATGGGATGAGGTTTCTCACCATGCCTTGTTATTATGGGGGCAAGTGTGACTGTGGAGTGCAGGAATGGTTTGGGGACGTTGCAGCCAGGTATCGAGCGTTGATTTGTCAGGGGAACATCCTGCAAGTTGCAGACAGCTGTGCATCAGCGTGTCCATCAGCAGGGGGTCTGGCTGCTGTGCCACTGTGGCCACCCACACTGGGATCCACACTGGGACCCAAAAGGCCTGTGCGTGCATCCTGCCAAAACCAGGAGCCCTCTTGTACCCTCCAGGGTGCCCCTCTTCTCAGTGCTGTCCCAGGAGCTACCAGGGCATTTAACTTGATGAGGTCTGTGGAAATAGGCCCCTCATTTGGGGTCCAGGTGGCTATTCCTCATCTATTAAGCCCCAAAAGTTCAGCAGATTTGTGCAAGGAGCAGCCCATGGTGCTGAGCTGGCTGAAAAGGCCCGTTTGTGATTCTCCATCAGGGACAGGAGACCGGGGGTGGTCCCTGCCCAGGAGAAGGTGTTCAGGGCACAGCAGGGAGCTGGAGCTTGCTGACCTGGGGAACCAAGCCAGGCTGGGCTGGAGACAAGGGGAGGAAAAGGTTGCCTACTTCAGGTGCGTTGCTTTCAGTGGGTTTTATTCATTTGCCAAACCCAGATAGCCCAGATGCTAAACCCCTATTTGTATTAAAACAGTTTAAAATGGGGCGGAAGAGGAGATAGATGAGAGAAACTTTCTTTCTACAATCCCCTCCACCGCCACAGAGCCCCAGGTCTTTTAACCTGGATGGCTCCAAGCAGGATAACCCCCACAGAGGAGCCACTGGGAGCAGAACAGCCCAAATCCAGAGAACCCAGTGTGATGCTTCGTCTTTATCCTCATGGATCTCTGCCTTCTCTTTCCCTGCTGCACCTGGGTGTGCTGACCTGGGGGCTGCCACCCATGTGCGGGGGAGGCAGCAAGGCAGGGCTTCCCCCGCAGCAGCCTTCGCGCGAGGAGCTGGATTCCCGCTGCTGGGGTTGGATTCTCAGTCTCCGAGTCGACAGGCTGTCCTGGAAAACACCCGGAGCCGGAGGGGAACGGATTAGTGCAGTGCAGCCACTGGAAGTAATTGATCCACTCACTGGCAATTCGGGAGCTCTTGTTCCCATTGTGCCACCGCGGCTGGAGAGCCATTCTGAGCACTGCATAAAGGGGAAGCCCTGCTCCGGCGTGCAGAATCTGCTCCGCGGAGCAAGGGGATAATGCACGGGGCTTGCTTTGATCCAGGGGCTCCGTGGGGAAGTGGCCAGGCTCTCCTATGTAGACTCCCCCCTCCAGCTACAGCTCCCTCTGCTGTGCGTGGAGTAACAGAGCGGCCGGCAGGTCCTCAAGGCTACCGTGGGGTAGACCTTGCCTTGCAGAGGGCTAGGAGCAGAGCTAGTCAGGTGCCTGTCCTCATCTTCCAGGCACCCGAATGCCACCCAGCTCTGTGCACAGCCTTCCCTGGCACCTCTGGGTCCTTGCTGTGCCGAGCGCGCCGGGCCCATGGAGCTCCGAGTGGCAGGGGAGGTCTGTTCGTGCTGGAAGGTGGGCTGGTTCCCCCCACTGCTCTCCCAGCACAGGAGCAGTGCCAGAAGGTGCTGAAGATCCAGGAGCTCAGCCCGTAACTGGACCTAGGCCAATGCACCCTTACAGCTTCAGCAAGTTAATTAGCCCCCTCGTTTTCTCCTGGTTGTCCTGGGTCAGCTGCTCATTCATGCCCTTTTCAGAGGCTCCGAGATGGCTCCCCATGAGCAGCAACAAGAGCGCACAGCCGCTGCAGAGGGATTAGCACTCTGTCTGATGGGACCAGAGCCCTTTCTTGGGGACGGGGACGGGAAAGCCCAGTCTTGTGCCTCGTGTTCCTGCCTGTCAGCTCTTGCCTTTCCTGGGCAGGCATTCAATTTTCTTTTTCCTTTCTCTGGCTTCCTGGTATCAGAGGTAGGAGTCCCATTGGTCTCTCTGTCCCGCAGCTCTCCCACGAGTGCTTGGACCACGCGCTGCTCTGCAAGCCCCCTGCCACGGCAAGCGCGGCCACACCGCCTCCCCACAGCCATGCACACCCTGCCGGCCCCATGGCCCTGCCCAAGGAGGGTGCCCAGGGACCCACGTGGGACCATGAGATGTAACTGCGGCCCCCCGGCGCCTCCAGGCTGCAGCCACAGAGCTCCCGGGCAGGGCAACTCTGTTCCAATGTCATGGATGGGGACAGCAGAGGGGAAGGGGGGTCTCATCTGGACTCCCTTCCCTTAGGGTGGATGTAGCACCCCATCCATTGTTCCTGATGCTGAAGCAGGGGTGCAGCGCTCACCCCTGGCAGTCAGGCCAAGGTTTCAGTCTTGCAGCGGAGCTGAACTGGGAACTGCAGGGTCTGGTCACCCAGCCACGGAGAGGGGCTGTGCCATGTGCTGCAGGGCAGGGGATGACTGCACTCCTGTGAGGGGCTCAAACCATTGGGAAGGGGGAAAGAAGGCTGCTTCATCACAAGGCATTGACGTTTAATGAGTCTATTATTGCCAAATATTAGATCTTGTGATTGTCTAATTGATCATACGATTGTTTAATTGGGCATACTGTACAAGGGCAGAAGCAAGCTACCATGTAATTAGCACCAAACTGTGCATTTAAATTCTTATTAATACCCCAAACAGCAGGGGATATTCAAGCCTTTAATTAGTGATTAACAGGAGACAGACAGACAGAGCTTGCAACCAAGTGAGCTCTGAGGAACAGCGCAGGCATTTCGCCTGGTACGCTATGGGACTTGTCTGCTATGGTTAGTACTGGGTGCCGCTGCAGGGGCAAGGAGGGCAGTCACATGTATTCGGGTAACCCCTGTCCAGAGATGGGGACAAGGCCACCACCTCAGTGAGGGGCAGTGAGGGCAGACCCAACCAGATCTCCCAGGCTGGGCTGAGTTCTGCCGCCGGGGCCTTGCCCAATCTCTGCAGTGACCAAGGCACCAAATGCCCTTCTCACAGCTCCCCCGAGTGTGCAGACCCTGGCAGCAGCTCAGCACCATCCACTCAGTAGGGAATGGTGCTGCCTGCAACCAGAACCAGGGCAACTGCATTTGCAGCCAGACTCTGGGCTGCTCCTGAAGGAGCCAAGCTGCACCATCTTGTTTTTTCCAACATCTTCAATTTTCCAGCAGGTTCCCAGGCTCCCAAACAGAGCTGGGAAGAGGTGGGCTCTGTGGACATGCCAGCAAAGTGATGAGAAGCGCCTCCAGGCAAACCTGGCCTGAGCGATGCATGCAGGGAGCCAGTTTCCTGGGGCAGGGACCTGTGACGCCGCTTCTCCCTTCATGTCTCCAGCACAAAAAAAGCCAGGCCAGTTATTTGCTCACCAATTAAACTGGAGGCAGAGGGACCTCTAATGGGCCTGGCGAATCATTTACACAACCTTTCTCCTCCCCTGCTCCTCACACTCGCTCTCAGCTCCCATGCCCTCTGTTTCCCAAGAGGATGCGACTGGGATTTCCCCTCCCCAGGGCAGCGAAGTGGAAGGAAACATTAGCGCCCGCCACATCCGCAAATTGCCCCCCGCAGCAGTCGAGTGTAACCTCCTTTGCTCAGGAACACAAAGCCGCCTTCCCTCTGGCCTCAGCAAAACCCGCGAGTGCAGCAGCCACCACAAGCAGTCTGGTCTTAGCTGTGTTTTCTCCAGGGTCCCTACCCTGGATCCTAGCTGTGTCACAAGAATTTGCCCCGAAAGTTTATCCTTGCACAGGCAATGGGGCAAAAAAAGTGAGCTTTAAAGGAACAGCGCCAAGGGGCACCTACTGCAATGCCCAGGATGCAGCTCTGGAAGATGCCCCAATGCTGCTCTGTAGCGGAGCTTGGGATGTTGGCACTAATCCCATAACTCGGAGAAGCCTTGGGGCAGCTGAGGTCCAAGCGCGTGGCGGTACCAAGGCTGCCAGCCTGGGCTTGCTCACTCCTTCAGACCTCCGGAAAGGCTCCTTTGGGGTGGGAAAAGCAGCCTCCCCAGAGGGACAAAGAGGTCTCCAGCCTCAAAAGAGAGACTGCAAAGCCCAAGCGAGCCAGGTGCTGGGGTGCAAGGTGGTCGGGCACTCTTTGATGTGCGTCGGGTCGAGGCTCCCCCCTTCCCGCTGGCGGGGCTGATCTCGCACAAAGCACCAGCAGGCCTGGCAGTTAAACCCGGGCCTGACACGTTAATGAATTTCACAGTATGCCTGGAAAAACTCTCACCCAGCCTCAATTTACTGGAGCTGGGAGGGCAGGGAAGGGGGAGCTGTGGCCAGGACTGGGGGAGGGCGCCACGTTTAGCCAAAGGAAATCTTGTTCCCATTATCTTTTTGTGAGAGTGTTAAACAGGACCTGGCAGCGCTTTTCCTTTTTATCTTGCACACGTGGAATTGTAGGCCGGAGGGGGGAGTATCCTGCTGGGTCCTGTGGCTAGTTAAAAGAGGTGTGTGCATGAGTGTTTGCACGTGTGTGTGCATGTGTGTGCATGAGCATGTGCTTGTGCAGGTGCCTGTGTGTGCACGGTGATGTGTGTACGTGGACACATGCGTACATGTGTGCACGTGTGCACGCACATGTGCGCACGTGTGCACCTACGTTTGTGCATGTGTCTCCTCTCTACACGGGCTCTGCACGTGTGCGTACTCACA
>JAWLRI010000217.1:891558-906100 GCA_034781795.1 Crypturellus tataupa | reverse complement strand
GTGTGCATGAGCATGTGCTTGTGCAGGTGCCTGTGTGTGCACGGTGATGTGTGTACGTGGACACATGCGTACATGTGCGCACGTGTGCACCTACGTTTGTGCATGTGTCTCCTCTCTACACGGGCTCTGCACGTGTGCGTACTCACACGGTTAGGTCAGCGGCTTCAGCAGAACACGTGCCAGGGCTCTGCTGCGCCCAGCTCCCCACAGCACCTGGTGCTGGGCGGGTGGTCTGTGTCGAGACTCGCTGCTGGGGACAGAGCGGGCGGCAAAGTGCAAGGGCAGCAAAGGGCTTGTGGCTCCCCTCGCTCCAACACCCAAATTCCGGCAAACCCAAACCCCACAGCACACAAATGAGGACCCCACTTGGCCGTGCTGCTGTGGGGTTTAGGGAGAACCATTCGGACGGCGCAGGTGCCCAGCGGGCGCTGCGGGCGCTTCCCCTCGCTCCCTGGGCCTCCTCTTCTGCACTTGTTTCTGATTTACAGCGGCGCGGCCATGCGCCCTGGCCCCGCTGCCCACACATGCCCTTTCTTCTTGGCGCTGACCTCCCCTGCACCCAGCCCTGTGGGGGGCTGCGGATATTGCACATCTGGACTGCACATTGGAGCCAGCTGTGCGATGCCCTCCTCGCCTCCATTGCCTTCCCACCGGGAATGCTGCAGCTGGGGGAGACCCCACGGGGCAGCAGGCAACCCCCTGCCCCACCGCATCACCAGGACCCCGGCAATCCCCCTGCCCTGCTTTAGCTCCAGCATTTTGGCCTACTGGCCTGGTCCTTGACATCTCCTCTGCACTTCCTTAAAGCAGGTTTTCTCCCCGCTCACTGTGGAAGGCACCATCTGCCATCCACAGCTCCAGCCTGAAGCCCATCTATGGGGTGCATGCTAAGGGTCCTGGAGCAGGGGTTTGGACTGGGTGATCTCCATACATCCCTGCCAACCTCAGCTATTCTGTTACTCTGTGATTCCCATCACTCGGTGCTCCTGGACTCTGCCTGTAAGCGTTCAGTGCAAGATGCACAGAGGAATGGGCCCCATGTGGAGATGGACTCTCCACATATGAGTCCAGGGCACTTCAACTGCTCCCCTGCCTGGCCCCTCTTCACCTTCTCCCTTTCCTTTGCAGCCTGCAACTGCAACCTGCACGCGCGGCGCTGCCGCTTCAACATGGAGCTCTACAAGCTCTCGGGCAGGAAGAGTGGAGGAGTTTGCCTCAACTGCCGGCACAACACGGCAGGGCGCCACTGCCACTACTGCAAGGAGGGCTTCTACCGTGACCTCAGCAAGGCCATCACCGACCGCAAGGCCTGCAAAGGTAAGGCCATGGGGCTCCACGCAGGCAGCGCAAGTGACACGATCTTTCTTGATCTTCCTCCTCTTTTCTTGAGTTCCCCCCACCTAATTTCCCTGCTCTGCTCAGAGTACAGTTGCTCCTTGCAGCCGCTGTGGGTCACCTTGAACCCCAATGCAGCCTTCCTCTGTCTCCCTAAGCAAAGCAGTGGGGAATCTCTTTTAAGCTCAGCACCTCTGCAGGCTCCCCAAGCTCTGAGTGACGGTGAGAGTAACCCGAGGGCAGCAAACCCAAGGACAGGTTCCTGGGAGCACCTTCCACAAATGGAGACACTGCCAGCACCCTCTTGTTGCCTTGCAGAGATAGGGAGCACCTGGATACCCATTTCCACCATGACCATGGTTTTGGTTGCTGGCAGCCAGGAGGTAGAGAACTGTGATGGGTGGGTGTTGGAAAAGGGCATCACTAAACCTGCTGGAAATCAGTCTTGTGGGTCTTGGCTGCAGACCCTCTTGGCAGTGTTTGGTCTGCTCCACAACGTGCCTTGCGATGGCTTCCTTTTCACGTGCAGCTTACAGTGATTTCCACGTCCTTCCTATGCTGTGATACAGGACCTCTGGGCAAGGGTTCCAGCTTCAGCCTGACTCTTTGACGTGCCTGGTTTTGCAGGGATGCTGATGCATGGGCAGGGGGTGGCCTGTCCTGTACAACGGTGAAGAGCCACACCAGGTCCCTCAGCAGCAAGATCAGCCTGACCTCACGAGGCCGGTGGCTGTGTCAAACATCATGGGGCTGAACCTCTCCGTGCTTTTAGCCCGTAGCATAGCCTGCCTGGCCTGCCTTCTCACCCTCTGCACGGCCCGAAAACAACAGTTTCACTAGAATGGCTTAGCTTAGCAGATCACCTTGACCATCTCCAAGGACCAGCACTATCCAAGTTGAAATGCTGGCCCTGCTAAAGGCAAAGGGAGACTTCTCTAAAGCCAGGAATTCGTCCCTGATTCCCCTTTTCCAGCTTAGATTGCAAGTATCTCCCGGAAGGGAGTGCAGCTTCCTCTCTGGTGAGTAGCACAGTGCTATGATGATAACAGCGGAAGCCAGTGAGCGGAGCACCCATCTGAGCCCCATGGCCGAGCCTCAGCAGCTGGGGAGAAGGGGTGGCTGGCGTTGCACTGGCCCCTCCTTGTTTGCCTCAAATAACTGAACCCTTTCCAAGCATATGAGCGGGTGCTGCGTACCCTGCATGCACCCAGCTGTTTTGCAAGAGGTCACTCAAGACCTCATGTCACTGTCCTCGCAGCTACCAGCTCCTAAAATGAATTTGATTTGCCTCCTATGGGGTCAGATTTGCTGCCTCTCTCTTCTCCTGTGAGAAAACAGCTTCCAAAAGCCAGGCTGCTTGCTCGGTGCTTTTCCGCACACAGTGGAGCAGAGAGCCGAGCCCAAGCAGTTGCAATGCCCTCCATCTCTCCCTTCCACCAGAGAAGACAGCAGTCAGAAAGGCCGTCTCGGCTCCACGAAGCCAGGCTGCGGGGAGGTGGGAAGCATCTCCGCCTTGATCTGCGCACAGGCTGCAGTGTGGCTGCCCCAGGGCAGCCTAGGGGGCACAACCGCTCGCGTTGCCTTGGGGTGCTGCTCCCTTTGCCTTGGGGTGCCTCTGCAATGCCCTGATGGCAGTGCCAGGGAAAGGAGCGTTTATGCAGTGACCGCTGAAGCTGAGTTAGGACAGATAACTTCGTGGCCACAAGCCTGGAGTGGACATATTTGGCTTGCAGGTTTCCTCTCTTCAGCGTGTCATTTCTAAGGACATCTCATTTGGGTCCAGGCTGTGCCCTGGCCTGTGAACAGGCAACATCCCTTCCATGTCTTCAGCACAAGCCACCTGTCTTTGTTCTCCTGGGGATGTCTGAGAAGATGAAGTGAAGGGTGAGGGACCCTTCACAGTTTCAGCAAGCGCCCAAGAGTTGCAATGCAGCAGCAGGCATGGGGCTGAGTGGGTGCTGGTAGGGAGAGCTGAAACCTGCCTCCTGCCAGCTTGTTGGCAACAAGCCCATCAGTTTTAGGAACCCAAGAAGCCAGCAAGCACCATTGTCCATGGCCATGGCAGCCCCCACAGCTGTGCCCAGGCCCTCGCTTATGATGGTCAAGTCCTGATCCTCCATGTGGCACCGTCATCCTTGGGTTGACCAGGTATTCGGAAGGAGGATGGCAGATGGGCTTGCACTGTAACAGCCTGCATCTGTGTCCTGCTCCTTGGCAAGGTGCTGCATGATCCCTACCGTGGCTGTGCCCTCCCCAGCTGCAAGCAGCCCGTTTTAGCAGAGATGCAGCTGTTTTGCACAACAAGGGGAGGGACCCCTTTGAGAGGGTATCCGGCTGAGGAGACGTGAAGAGAGGAGAAAGCCCTGCTTTTTTGTTCCGTGGAGACGGCACAAAGCACTTCCCTGTGGCGCCTCTTTGGAGCATCTGCCACTGGAGGAGGGGATGGGATTGGCCAGGCCGAGGGGGCTGGCAGCGATTTGGGAGCTGTGCGTGCCAGGATCCACCCCACTGTCGGCAGTGGGCACGGATGCATGACCATGGCTTGGAGCCTGACGTGGGAAGCAGGGCCAGTAGCCCCCAGCTCCTGCTGCAGCACAAGTGAACCCGGAGAGCTCGCACCAAAGCGTCTTTTCCTTGATGATTTTCTGCCCATTGGCCCTGGTCAATGGGAACGGTGCTCAGTGCGGCTCTATCCAGGGGTCTGTGCATGCACCTCACAGTACTGCTCTGTCCCCGCACATGCTGACGAGGACCCCCCTCCACCTTGCATTCCAACAGCAGCAGCGCAGGCAGCAAAGTTGCCGGCTTGCAGTTTCTCCAGAAAAATCCCTGAGTCATTTCCTCTGGAGGGGCAGGCAGGGGATGTGCAGGAACTGGAGCAGCAGTCGAATCTCCCCCTGCATCTCTTCCCTCTCTCCCGTCCGACACATGTGGACGCCGCTGATGGTGCTTTATTCCATGAAACTCCCGGCCCTGTGCAGGGAAAAGGGGTAGAGCTGGTCAAGGTGGCCCCAGCTCGGCTCACAAGGACTGCAGTGCAGGATGCTCCTTGGCTGGCAGGAGCTCTTGGCTCAACCCATGGGTTGTCATGGGGTGTTGGACTTCTTGTGCCCCTGCCTGAACCTGCCTCTCCAGCTGAGCATCCTCCATGGGCAGTGCTGACTCCACCATGCCCAAGTGGGAGGTTTCTTTGGGTGCCTGTCCCCTTTTATCTTTGCAACAAAAATTATGCATTAAAATCCCAAGTCAGCCAAAAGCCTGGAGGGCTTTTGCCACCCACTGGTGCCCTGGGGTCACCAGAGCAAGGCAGCAAATGGCCAAGATGCCGCGTTTGCTTCAGAACTCGGTGGGAGCACTTTGTCTCCCTCGGTCTCTGCACAGGTCTCTGGCAACCAGGAGCAGCAGGGATGGCAGCCCGTGTCCTTCCCTTGGGATCTACTGCCTTGCTTGCTGCAACCCTGCTCACCCGAGAGCAGCCCCTTGCCCGCAGGAGCCACGAGGAGCCCTTGGGCACGGCGATCTGCGCAGAGCGTGCGCGTGCGAGGACGCGGAGTACCCGCCGGATTTTTTTCCACATGCTGCTAAGCTGTGGGAGGGGTTCGGCATATTTCCTATGCTGGCTGTGGTTCAGGTATCTTTATTTTCAGGGCTGAGGCTGGAAAAAAATACAGAGAGAAAATATGGTCCTCCGACAGTGCACACCATGGCTTTGCCTGCCTCGGCCATGCAGCAGCCTGGACTCTGCTGGGGCAAGTCCAGCTCTGATATCCTCAGAAGATGGTAACTGTAGAGTCACAGGGCAATAGAAAGGATCTCCGTTTAGGAGCAGTTCTGCAGTCATTTGCAGGTAAAGCACAGACCCTGGTGCTCAGAGACATCTTGAGCACATCCTGCCACTCTTCAGGGCAGATTGTGGTGGGAGCTGGGATGCAGAGCAGGCTGAGGTGCTGGTGCCACTTTGCTGCCAGGTGCCCCAGGCTCTTGTCCCCTTGCTCAGCCTTGGCAGAAGCAGACGGCGCGCCGGGGAGGGGAGGGAGCAGAAGGAGCCTGCGAAGGCACCATGTCCTGACAGCGATGAAGGGCACGTTGTTCTACGAAGAGAGAGCAAATATCGCAGCATCCGCTCTGCCAGGAGAAATGCCAAGGAGCAATTCCACAGGCTCAAGACTGAGAAGGACTTGGGTACTTCAGCAGATCCTCCCCCTTGTAGAAAAACCTCCCCACCTGCTAGTCTGAGCGCCAAGCCAGAGGCAGCTTTCTGCCAGCCCAGTCTGTGGTTGCCGGTTCCTGAGGGCTGGCAGCATTTGCAAGGGGTTTTGAAATGCTCAAAGGCTCAGCCCAGCCAGATGAACATGTGTACAAAACCCATCTCCTGCTACGGGGCATATGTTGAGGAGGATCTTGCAATAAAGGCAGTACCTTTGGGCCTAGAAGCCAGTGCCTTTCTCCATCTCAGGGATTCAAAGGAATCAGATCCTTCAATGCATCTGTTCCTTTGACCATCCTTCCCTTCATACAGCAGAGCATTTGTCCCTATTTCTGGTACTTATTCAGTGGTGGTTCCATGTAGAATGGGAGCCAATTGGTTCAAAACCTGCCTCTTCTGGGAGTCTGGATGCCCAGTGCAGCAAAGAGGCTCTGCTCAGGTTCTGCTTAGGTTGCTGAGGTGCAGAGTTAGGCTGCACAGGGGTATTTGATGCTCTTTGGAAATATCTTGATGGCAAAAGTTGCATTGCAGCAGGTGAAGGAGAGTGGGAGAGTGGATGCTGAGGTGCTGCTCAGTAAATACATAGAGATGTGATCGTTTTGTTTTCTGTAACAACGCATGATGCAGCTAAAGAATAGAATATCTGCATTCCTGAAAGAAAAAAAAAAGAAAAAAGAGAGAGAAGAAAAATCAGGTCTTAAGAGCAAATGCCAAAAGCATGTGCGGAACAGGCCGCGGCAACCTGAGAGTGGCAGCGAGACCACTGCTGGCAGTGCAGGCTTTGAAAGGAGGTCTCCATGTGCATCCCAGCACTCATGCTGGGCAGAAGCTGAGCGAAGGAAATGTTACAGGCTTTAGGAAAGAGGCTGCTTTCATATTCAGGACATGATGCACTAGTCCAGAGGCCAGTAACTATTACAGTTTACTTAAACAAACTGTATTACTATATAACTTTCCAAACATGGTCTTTACTAGGACTCAGTGCCTAGAAGATAGCTGCATAAATACTGCACATCAGCACACGTCCCCGTGGCACCTGAGCAGAGCCCGCGGCCCCAAGCAGCGAGCAGAGGGCTTGAGGGGAGCAGGGGCAGCTCCCCGCGCTCAGCCCGCTGGCACACAGCACCATGGGCTCCGTGGAGCGGGAAGGCGGTGGGATGGAAAACACTGAATCACCTACAGGATTATTTCAGTGGTGGTAATTGCAAAGTCAAACAAAGAATGGCTGCGCATTAATCCCTGTAATTTAAACAAAGCTGTAAAACGTGAGCTTTCTCCAATGAAAACGGGTGAAGCAGTAGCAGCTAAGCCTTGAGAAGCAAAAATACCCTCAATATTAGGTGCAAGACATGCTTTCTGGCAAGTAAAACCCAATGAGTTAAGCTCCAAGCTAGTGACTTAATCCAGCACTGAAGCACCAAGGGCCGACTCCGCGGCGGCAGGAGTGCAGCTCCGTGTGTGGGCAGAGGAGCCTGCGGCAGACCATGCTTGCAGTGGTCGTGCTGCCAGACCTGCCAGACCCATGGTGGAATCCATCCCATTGGTGGCACTGAGTGCTGTTGGGACTGGTCTTGTCCTCAGGTACCAGAAAGATCAAACTTTGTGCAATTACAAGGCGGTTAAATTGTCGTGGGGTGAGGAATCCTAAAGTGCATGGTAAAAACCAGAGGCTGCTCTCAGAGAGACCAAAAGAAGTCTGATAATTCCTCAATGAGTGAAACCTGATGTGGCACCTCCTATCTTATCGTGGATGTAAGGTGAGCAAAGCTGGTTTAATTGCTGATCAAGAAAAGGGATCAGGAGTCATTTGAAGCCGTCTTCCACAATACAAAGATGGAGCCACTTAGATTAATTGGGTCCTGATTGTACAGTGATTTATGGACATGCTTAAACATAACGCCAGGAATACACCGCAGAGGCCCAAGAGATTATCCACAATGTGTGAAGCTAAGCACTTGTATAAATCTCTGCTGGAACCATGCCTTTAGCTGTAAATTTTTTAGGGCAGGGACTGTCTTTTACTATGTGTGCGTAAAGCACGGTGGAAGACTGAAGTCTGCAGTGACATCCAAGCTCCACCTGAGCAGCTGCTCAGTAATAGGTTTCTCTGGTGATAAAGCACTTGGCAGAATTTCTACCCAGCCGCTCAATGGCAAGCGAGGCTTTGCAGGCTGGAAAACTGCATCGCGTGGCACAAGGAAGCCAAGCTCATGAGTCGGTGGAACAGACCCATAGGCAGGTTCCACAGCATGACCGTGCTGTCAGCCAAGGCTTCTCCAAGCACAGATGCATGGTTTATCCAGGGAAAACACTGAAGTAAGAGCCCTTAAGGGGGGAGTGCCAAGACTGTGATGCCAGTGGGCATGAGGCTGCTTTCTCCAACATGGTGCTAGCAAGCAAGGACGGCACATCATGCCCAGCCCTACTGCTGGATATCCAAGGCTTTACTAAATGAAAAGAGACAAAGCAATAGACCTTTTCCAGGAGCAGGCATACCCGCCTGTTCTCCAAGGGCACTTGCGTCCTCTGAGTGCCACAAAATTCAGAAAGCCTCTGAGAAGAGTCTGCAGAACGGCCACGTGGGGATCTCCAGGATGTGTTTGAAGTAGCTTTTAGAATCTGAGAGTGGCTCAAGAGAGTGATAAGTCCCTTACTCTATTCTGAAGGAGGGCAGAGTAGTACTGCTATTCTTCGGAAGGTATCCCAAGATTGGCCCAGCACTGGACTGTTGCTGTCGGTTTTGTTCCAAGCAGCCACCTTGGATGGGCTCCTGTTGTAACCCGCTCACATCGCTTCTATGAGAGGTTGCCATCCCTACAGCACCTTCACCCTCCCAGTGTCTTCCTCTCCCCACAACAGGCTTTCTCAGGGCTGTGTTGGCTTTGGGGATGGCCTGGCTCATGTTGAGCTGTGTGAGGGTTTGGCGTATGGCAGCATGCAGGTCTGAGCTCCACAAGCCAAAGTTGTGGGCTAGGACCAAGCTATAAGGGAGGAATCAATCCCACCAGGAGGGTCTCAGGGGACAGGGTAGCATAGGCTGAGTTTTCCCAGCTATTCCATAGCATAGGCTGAGTTTTCCCAGCTATCCCAAGACAGATGCGTGGGCAGGAGTGCTTCTAAAACCCCAGCTCAAGGGGCTCTCGTACCTGCATCAGCAACACCAGCTTCATAACTACCCAAGAGCTATTGCTGCAGGAAGGGTGTCTGCAGTGCAGCTGGTCATGTCTCAGTATTGGAGACCTGTTTCACCACAAATCAAGTCCAGGGATCGGATCTCACCGTGATCCCAGAAGCCTCTGAGGGGTCCCTGTTGACCTGACTACAGAGTGTTTCCAGGAGAGCTAGCAAAAGCCTTAGGTTGCTAAGTGAGGTGTTACGTGGCCCCAGCCGTCCTGGCAAGAAAGTGTGTTGTGGCTGAAGAAAGGCCCTGTGTTTCTGAAGGCCCCACGTCATGCCAAGACTCCCTCACTCACTGCCATTTGTTATCACAGCTGAGCCCCCAAAATATCCTTGTCAGAAACACGTCCGTTTCGAATCCCAGCCAAGATCTGATAAGGAGTGAAGCATCTGGTCCCCATTAGAGGCTGCTTGCTCTTGTTTCTCACCATGTAGAAGAAGGCCTGGGGAGCAGCGCTGTGGTGCTCTGATGAGGTCCCATCTGGTGAAAATTAGGGAAATGATAACATCAAGGGGTTGCGGGGGTGGGCAAGGGGGAGCTCTTTTTGTTTTGCTTTGGAATCACATTCAGCTCTTACACCGATGGAAGCCCAGATAACCTTCTGCAGCTCAGAGCCACACCAAGCCTTGGAAGGGTGGATGGGAAGGTTGTCTCCTGATGAGCACTGTCCTCTTCTTAGACAACCCTTGGCGGTTCTGTCATCCAAACCAAGAGCCTGTGCTGTTCTATTGAGACAGCTAGCATGTCTCCTGAGGGCAACTTTCACCCAACTCAGATGCCACCTGTCCCTTTGAGAAGCTGTGGTGGAAACCCATGGGGACAGCATCCTTCTGCCGCAGGGTCGTACTGCGGAAAGGATGGGTCCGGGCATTGTGGCCTTATGTGCTTGGGAAGCATTGAGACAGCTCACTTAAGACCTCCTGAAACTGAAATGAGTGTAAAATTTGCATAAAATCTCAGTGCTGGTTCAGCTCTGGAGTAGCTAAGGGGTGCCGGAGCAAGTAGAGAAAATGACTTTCACCACTGCTGTGTGGTTGGGCATTGCCCTCTGGTCAAGGTGGCTTTGTGCTGAGTGTAAAGCATTCCCGGGTGTGTGTACAGAAGGATTCAGTCCCTGTAGTGCCTTTTATCCCATCCATGGTCATACTCTTCCCTCTGCATGAGAGTTTTCACATCTCCACATGACCTGTGAGTCTCCTTGGTGGGCCTGGCCACAACAGGGCCTGGAGTTTCATCTTCCTCCAAAAGCTCTGCTGTTTGCAGCCTGGGTGGTTGCTGACTCCTTGCCCTGGGATGGACCTCCCTCAAGTTACAGTGATGCCTTCCCTGCCAGGTGGTGACGTCGGTCCCTTCTCTGAGGCGTCCACCCCGTGCCAGGGCTTCCTCCTGGAGACAGGTGGGCAGCATGAAGGATAAAAATAGCCAGAAAACCTGCAGGCTAGTGCAGGCACTCAGGCTGGAACTGCTGCCTCCGCAGGGCATGGGGACATTGGTATGGATGACCTCCCCACTCCACTGAGTCATCACCGTCCCTGCTCCCCTGTGCCGGGGCGGCTGGCTCCATTCACTTCCTCACCAAGAAAACCTAGAAGAGTGGAATGCACTGATTTCCTCTGTTGTTTTTTCTCTCTGTCCCAAGCAGGTCTTGATGGGATTCTGTATTAAACACATTTAAAATATATGATTTTTCCCAAAATCTCCTGTTGGAAACTAACATTTTTATTTCTGTCTCTCTTTCCCTCCTGTCACCTTGTAGCAATTAGCTACCTTAATGAGCCCCAACCCTCCTCCTGCGAGGTTGGGCTTGCCCTGCTGCCTTTGCCCTGCTTCCCACTCCCTCTGCCTACCTGCACTGCGGCCTGTGACCAGCGGCAGGAGGAGGGGGTTGAAGCTTGTTTGAAGTTTTGGCCTGTCACTAACTAAACGTCTGTCTGAGCACGGTGGCGTGGACAGTTTGTGCCAGGTGTAACTGGAGCTTTCCTTCCCTCTCTCTCCTGTTCAGCCTGTGACTGCCACCCGGTTGGAGCAGCTGGTAAAACCTGCAACCAGACCACGGGGCAGTGCCCCTGCAAAGATGGTGTGACAGGCCTCACCTGCAACCGCTGTGCCAAGGGCTACCAGCAGAGCCGCTCACCGGTGGCCCCCTGCATCAGTGAGTACCGCTGCACTCCCAGTGCCGTGTTCCGGATCTGATGTGCTCTCACGTAGCACCCTGGTGCCCTCACCTGCGTGCACTGAAGCCAGGGAAGAGCTCTCTCCTCCATTACTGAGCTCATAGAGAGCTTGTGCCAAGTGGAAGTGCTCTGGAGTAGTCAAGCCAAGGGCTTCTCCGTCAGCAGCAGCCATCTTCCTGGATGGATGAGACAGGATGACAAATTGCTTTCAGGAGGGGCTATTTCACTCCATTAGCTAGGGAGGGTCTAAATGTCACCCTTGGATTAGTGATCACCTTCAGTCAGCTAAAATAACTGCTGATGAATCCTATCTTCAGTTACAACAAGGTACCTCTCCCTCCCGTGGCTGAGTTTAGCACATGGTCAGTGAGATTTGGATTAAGGGCAGGTTTTGCATGGTCTGGCTTGGAGTTAGGACAGAATTTCCCCAAGGTTTCATTGACAGGAGCTCTGAGAAAGCATCGTCTTTCCCACGCTTATCACAGTGTTATGAACCATGGAGTGTTTTCCAGCTCTGGCTGCAGCAGTGACTTATGATTCTTGAGGACTGCAGTGACTCAACATATTCCAATTTATTAAACTCAGTTTGGAAATTTCCAGGTGCACTGAAGAGCCTGTGATGTCTAGATCAAGCTTGTTCAGTCCATTGTCTTTCTTAGCTTACTCCCTGGGAAGTGACCTATGAAATCTTCTCTGCACCTTCTTTGTGGAGGGCTTTAATACGTGTGTTGTCCTAAGAGCCTTCCCTGGCTTCCAGGGAGATCCTGGAGCTTCTTAAGAAGGCGACAGATGCATGAAGACCTCACATGGAGACAAGTTCCCTCTCAGGAGCTCTCATCTTGGCTCCTTGACCCAGATAAGGCGTGTTACCCCAGTGGTGGGCTGGGAGGAGAAAGAGGAGGTACCCTGGGGTTTGACCCTTCTTCCTTGAGACATCTCTCCTTTTCTCTTCCAGAGATCCCTGCCATCAACCCAACCTCCCTTATCACCAGCACAGAAGCACCTGCAGGTAAGAGTCTGCATCTGGGGCCAGGTCATGGCTCCAGGCATCTCCTCTCCTCACCTCTTCTCTCCCATCACTGAGATATCAAGAGACCGAGTGCTGAGCTACCTCTCCAAACCCAAACTACCCGCCATGGGATTGCCTTTAGCAAAATATATTAGTGAGATTTGAAATCCTGTTTATTTCTGGAAAATGAGAAACAAAATGGCAGGACAAGCCAGTACTAACACTTTGCTCTGGCATCGGTTCTGGCATAGCTCTGAGGGAGTCTCCTGCTGCCATCCCTTCACACTGAGGCTGGCACACGGGAGACAGTCACAGCTGCAGACGGGCAGCTCCGTGCATGATTTTTAGGCTTTGCACACCTAAGGGAGATGATAGCTCTGATGTGAGAGCCTCAGCCATTAGACCTCCTCAGGAACAAGCCATTCTTATGCTCTGCCCAGAGAGGCCAGAGTCTGTTTTCCATGCAGTGCTCTGCATTGGCTCGAGCTCTTGCAGAAGCTGTAGCGTGGGGAAAGGCTGGGTACCAGGATGCTCAGTGCATTGCAGATGCCTGGACTGATGGATTAGACCCCCCCTTCCAGCCTGGCTCCTGCTGCCAGTGCTTCATGGAAGCCCCCGCAGATGCCCTCACTCCCCAACACAAAGCATGCCGATAGCACCACACAGTGGTGTGCCACCGGCCATGAGCCCGAGCAGAGCACGGCTGCGGCAGCAGCCAGCCCGCAGTGTCCTGGGCAGCTCTGCAGGATGGGCCTGGCAGCTGCCGTGGCAGACGGTGCAACAGCCTCTTTGCACGTCTCATCCCCGACCTCCTTCCTTTAATAGGCCCTCTCCCCTCTCCTGAGCTATCTAATTCTGCCATCTAATCCATCTTCTTGTCATGTCTGTTTCCTACGTGATTATCATCAGTGGTCGGAGTGGATGGGGTGTGCCAGCTCCTCAAGGGCATGTTTGGGCATTTCTGTGCACAAGGAGTAGAGCCTGGCAGGACTTCTTTCCCTCTTACTGCTCTTTCTGGAGTCCCATTTTCAACCCCATTAGCACCACAGCGTGGCTGCTCCTAGCACTCCCCTCGTGTCCATGCATAGGGATCCTTCCTGGCTTGGCCAGGACAGGTGTGGAGAAGAGGCCAGTTTTCCTCTCAGGCCACCATTTGCCCCACTGTTGTCAAGATGTTACTCCTTTCACCCATCCCAGCATAAAAGACAAGAAATCCTATTTATCCAGCTATTTACTCTTCCCAGGTTGGCTCATGTATGGATAGCGAGGGAGAGGAGGGAGCTTTCTCAGAGCCTCCCGTGCAACCTGGCACAGCTCCTCGCCCAGCTCTGGCTGCCTCAGCAGAGCTTCTGGCCCCTCCATTCGTCCTGGCTCTAGCGAGAACCAAGGTATCATCACTATATGAATTTTATCCTATGTCAGGCAGCTCCAAATGGATCTAGCAGAGATTTGGTTTCATGCTCTGGGTGTGGAATAGAGCCAGCGCTCCGTGCGTCAGGCATTTTGTACAGTGCGAAGCACAATGATAAGACCTGAGTTATCCATGCTGGTAATTCTGGTGGGGAGGCTGAGCAGGACAGGGCAGCTTGCAGAGTGACACCGCCCTGCCTTGCCTGGGGACTTCCATGGCTCCTCCGCATGCGCCTTCACGAGCGAGAAGAGAATCCGCATTGTGACCCATCTATGTGGGATAGGAGACCCCAGCCAGAGTGCTCCATGCCTGTGGTGCTCTCCATTCGGAGCTCTCGACGCCAGCTGGAAGCAGGGAGGGATGACAGGGCTAGATGGGAGCCCCTTCCTGCTCCCTGGCACCAAGGGGTCCTTGGGGGTCCCCTTTCCATCAGGACTCTTGGCAAGCAGAGCGAGAGGGAGCTGAATGCAGGTGTTTATCTTTCCTTTGGCTCTGGTTTGGACAAGAAGGCTTATGGGAAATTAATGCAAGACTATTCTCCAGTTCATTTTGAAACAGGAATTTTTTTGCTTTTTGGCCCTGAAGCTCCTAACTGGAAGCTGGGAACACAGAAGAATGGGCTTTGAGCAAAGGATTGAGAAAAGGGGATTTGGAAGGTTTTATTGCAAACACAGGGCAGCACATGGAGCGGAGGTAATCAAGGTGACTCCCCTTCAGTGCTTTATAAATAGGAACATTCTTAGAATAATGTCTGATATTTTCAGCTGTCTAAAAATAAATGGCACTCAATGGAGACCTGGGTGTTTACTTTCTTTTAGTGGAGAAGGTCTCTCTTAAGTTGCCCGTAGTTTTATCTGTGGGTTTGTTGTTCTAAGATTTCTGGCTTCTAGCGCAAACACGCTGCGTGCCGAGTCGTTGCCTTTGCTGTGAGCCTGGTCCAGGAGCCCGGCACGTGGCTGAGGTCCTGCTCCCGCAGGGCGGCCACCCCACACATGGCGTGAGCAGGGACCCAGAGCAGGCCGGTGTCCTCGCATTGCCCGGGAGGCTGCTCCCCATCCTGCAGCTTTGCCATCCCAAACAAGACTCAGGGCATCTTGTCCTCCTCTTCTGCACCCACCTCCATCCTCACCAGCCAGCAGTCCAGGGACAGGATGTCATAGAATCATAGAATCATAGAATGCCTAAGGTTGGAAGGGACCTCTAGAGGTCATCTAGTCCAACCCCCCTG
>JAWLRI010000217.1:875945-891458 GCA_034781795.1 Crypturellus tataupa | reverse complement strand
ATCCAAACGGGTCTTGAAGATCTCCAGGGAAGGAGACTCCACAACCTCTCTGGGCAGCCCGTTCCAGTGCTCTGTCATTGCCTGCAGCTGCCCCACTGCTCCCTGCCCATCTCCCTCACCCCTGGGACCCTCTCCTGGGTGAGTCACAACTTTTCCATAGCATTTACCATCCTCTCCTTCGCTCCAGCCACTTTGCTCACCGTGTGGCCTTCTCCTGCCTCTCCAGCCCTTGGTGACCCTCAAGCTCCAGCTTTGATCTCTCTGCCCAAGCAGCAAACTAGCTCTGTAACAAAATGTCCCGGCTCTATTTTTTGTGATATTATTATTATTATTTTAAAATATTTCCACTTAGTGAAAGAAAAAAAAAAAAAACACCTCACACTCCCTGTTAGCAGAATTAACAAAACCAGTGGAGTGCAAAGCAGGGCTTTAGAGGAATTCAAAGTCAGCAGTAAAAGATTTGCAGCCATAACACCTAATTAAGTTACATCTCTCTTAAAACAAAATATTCTTTTTTTTTTTCTTCTCGAGGCAAGGAGAAGTAAACCAGATGTGCAAAGCCACTGCTTCTGGCAGTGGGCCGCTCAGGGCCGGCCCTTGCACGTGGGGCTTCTTGCCACGTGCCCCCAGTTCGGGACGACACAGGTGCTGATGGGGGCACTAGGGCAATTCAGGGACAATGGCAGCATGTCCAGCGGTGTCCCAGGGGATGCTCAGCTGGCCCATTTGGGGACAGCAGTGTTGGCAGCGCCGGGGGCGAGTGCAGCGGGAACTGGGCAGGTGGGAGACAGATGCAGGCAGGGACAAGGTGGGACAACGGCCAGGGCACAGGCAGGTGCCTGCCCATGCAGCCAGGATGAGAGCAGGGAGCCCTGGGGCGTCCCCAGGCCTCCTTCCCACCCCACAGCATGTGTAGCACCGTGTGCAGGCAGGGAACACGCCTTGCATCACTCAGGCTCTCTTGTTTTTTCCTATTTCTTACACAAATTGAGGCAGCAATGGATTTTGTATTTGAGGATTGTTCCCAGGCACGAAGTGGAGGTTGAAAGTGCCCCAGCTAATCCCAAATTGTTAATTCCAAGCATCATTTCTGGCTCTTCGGGCATCGTAGTTTTATTATGTTAATCACAAGCAGGAGCCCAGGGCAGTTATTGTTTTTCTTTCTTCTTCATTCCCTTTCTTCTGCTAATGAACGCGTGCACAGAGGGCTGGCGGTGAGGGACATGGGCAGTGGTGGCACCACCTCATAGCCACAGCCCCAGCCTGGTGTTGTCACCAGGAGCTGGTGGCACCTGAGCTGCCCAGTGCTGTCCCCACGCTGCCCCCGTGCCCAGTGCTGCTCCCCTCCCATCCCTGCCCCTGCAGTCACCTCTTGTGCCTGTCCCCAGCCCTCCCCTGTGTCCCCATCTTGCATCAGCATCTGGTCACACGTGTGGAGGCTGGGACGGAGCTGGGCTCGCAGGCTGTTGAAACGCTGGGCAGGCTTTTGAGCTGCTAGAATCCTGCTGGTATTCATTTCTGGTTCTTTTTTTTTTTTTCCTTTTTGCCCTGAGACTCTTCAAGTTTCCTCAAGAAAAATCACTCCAGTCCTGGAAAGGTGTTTTCTGACCGTTGCAGATTGCTTTACAGCTTGTGGCACTTACAAATCACTCCTAGGCAGCCAGGCTCCACGCCACGGGCAGCTCTCCAGGCTCCGTCCCACCAGCGCTCTTCACCTTCAGCTCCCACCTCCACAAAGGTGCCTCCTGCTGCTGTTGTCTGCACCCTGTCCCTGTCCCTGCTCCTTGGGGAGCCGCCAGCAGCCCTGCGTGCAGCCCGCGTGGCCCCCCAGGCCGCCCGGCACAGGTCCCCTCGCGTCATTCTGACCTTCATCCAGGGCAGCGTCTTGCAGCAAGGGAGATGCCCCAGAGCACCTGGGGTGGCCTGAAGGGTGACACGGCCTGCCTGGGTGGACAACCTCCTCCCGCCATCCTTGAAGAAGAAAAGGGTGATCCCACTTCTGTCTCTGGCGGACTTGGATAGAACATAGCACATTTTGGTGGACTTGGCAGGGAGCAACCAGGAGAGTTGTCCCCAGTGCCCCAGTGCTGTGAGGGATCTGCTGACACGAGTTCTGCCAGCCCAGGACATGTCCCAGTAGCAAATGTAGCCCTTGCCTCCCTACCACTCACTCCCGGGTTGCTTCTTCAGGTGCCCTGGATGTGTCCTGGATGTGTCAGGTGCCCGGCGCCAGAGCCAGCCAAACCTTGCGCCTGCCCCACCAGCAGGACGGGGAGGCCAGACCCAGCCCCTGCGTCCCGCCATGCATCAGGGCCACCACCAGCCCTCAGGCACGTGCCACAGTGTGGGCCGCTTGGCAGTGCAGCAAGGTGGGTGCAGGGAGCCTGAGCAAGGCTCACCCCGCTGGGCCCAGGAATTAGCCCCGTGCTGAGCTGCTTCTGTTAACAACAACTTTGGAATAGGAGTCCCAAAGTCCCCCATATAAGGGAGTCAGGCAGAAAAGGAGAAAGCAGGAGAGCCCAGGACAAGCTGGCATTTCTGGGGTCCTTTCTTCTTTTTTCTTCCTCCTCTTCGCGCAGGGTAGCTGCTATTCCCATCTCTTCCCCCACCTTCGCTCCCTCCCTGTCTCCATCCCCAACGATCGCTGTGGCAACCTGCAAACAAAGACAACTTCAGTGACTGCTCGCTCTGTCCCGGGGGAAGTGGATTCAGCTCTGCCAAGCTGGACAGAGAACCTGAGCGATGGGAAGAAAGGAAGAAAGATGGGCTTAGAAAAAAACATGCCACTTGGAAGGAGACAAATTGAGATTTCAAAAGAGGATGGCGGGGCAAAGAAAGGCAGAGAACTGGGCTGCTCCAGGCAATTGTTGGGATCAAAGCCTTTGAGGAGAAGGAAAGAGGCATTCCCGGCCTGCCCTCACTCCACTTGAGATGCAAATCTGGGGCCTTTAGAAATGCACAGCAAAAAAAAAAAAAAAAAAAAAAAAAAAACCAGCCTTGAGGACCTGAGCTTTCCCTGGGGGTGGAGGCCAGGAGCCTGAGGGAAGCTGGGCAGAGATGCTGCAGGCCTAGGGATGCTGCATGCCTGCAGAGGGTGGCATGCCAACCTTTCCTACCAGGGCGAGCAGAGTGATACTCAGGCGGTTGACAGTGACCTGCATTGCAGGAAAGCTTCTTTCACAGCCTGACTGCTCCTGCAGGGTCCAGAGTTGTCTTGTCCAGCTTTGATCTCCTTTTGGCACCCTAGGAGGGGGTCTTTGGAGGGCTAATCCCAAGGGAGAAGTTCATTGCTCCCCTAGGCCTGAGGCCCTGAACTGTTCCTGAAGAGTATGAGCCTGAGAATGACCATATCCCTTACCGGCAGTGACCTGAGATGTGTTTATACCTAACCCCTTGCCTTTGGACTGGATTCAGACCTTACTTTGGGTTTCTTGCCCAGAGAGTTGAGGATAGGGTTGATGCTGAGTGCTCTCTTTCCTTCACCTTCCATGTTTACAGGACTACATCTTTCCTCTTGATTCTCCTCTCTCACATTTCTTGTGTGATCTTCTTCCTGGTCTCCACTGCCCAATCTGTCCAGAGTGAGACCCCTCAGGGTCTTCTGTAGCCCTCACCATGGAGGACTTCCCTGTCAGCACCTCCTTTCTCAGGCCAAACCATCCTTTGTGCTGTGGCACCATTCAAAACCGCTGTGCGACTTTGGGGTGAATTTGGTGCAATGGATTTTCCATCGCCATGGAATTTCCTCACACTGAGCCTGTAGTAAACCAGAAGAAAAGGAGTGAATTTATCTGGGTAGGACAACAGTTTGTTATTATTTATCAGGGTAGGACAACAGTTTCACAGCTGGGCATATGGGTCCCGCTCTGTCTCAGCTCCTCAGGGTGACCCTCCTTCATCCTGCAGATGGACAAGCAGGGTACCTGCATTTCCTTCCATCCATTTCCTCTGAACCCCAAAAGGAGGACCCTCAGGCTCTCTCAGACATTCTTGTTATGATTTATCCAACAGACTCCCTAGGAGACCACTAAGACTTGCTCAGTACAGGAGGAGATGCAGCCTGTATGATGGGCCCAGAACTGCTGCCACTTAGTTTCTCTTCCCAGCTGCTGAGGCTTTCCTATTAGTGGTGCAGCCTGAGTGCTTACAGCATGGCCGGTCCACAAATTGTGTGAGCTGCCAGGGCTCAGCTGAAGTCAAAGTAACTGTGTCAGTTCTGAACAGTTAAGGTTTTGGCTCAGAAGCCTCCTGGAGGGCATTTGGATTTGGTGCATATGCCATCTTCTGCAGAAGCTGGGTTTTCCTGGTCTCTCCTCCACCATACCTCTATCCTCCTGCTCCTTCCTCCCCTTCCCCTTCTGTCTGGGACAGTATTAAATGGATACTGCTCACTTCAGATCATTCAGGACTCAACCCTTTCTTCCTTCTCTGCAGACTGTGACTCGTACTGCAAGCCAGCCAAAGGCAACTACAAGATTAACATGAAAAAGTACTGCAAGAAGGACTATGGTAAGGACCTTCTTCCCTACTACATCAAGCTCAGCTTTGCTGAAGGGGGAGTTCTGGGGCCAAGGGCCAGCTTCAGTCTGACCATGGCAGAAGGTCATGATGAAGGTCTCCATGGGCTCATACTTCTGGCCATGGGCGGCCCCCATCGCCAGAAGAGCACATGAGAACCTCCCGCGCTGTCTCTCAGACACAGGCCTGGCCTTTTGGCATTCTCTGATGACCTTCTGTGCTCACAGTGGCCTCAGCCCCACTCCCCATGGCCTGGAGGTGCTGCATGGCTGCAGCACCTCCAGGACTATGCTTCCGCCCCAGAACAGTGCTGCATGTTTGGAATGAGAGTGCTTCTCTTCAGGGGGCTGAATGGGAGGTTAAGGGACCTTGCTCTAGAGGTCTCCTCTGCATGTGCTGGCAGGGAGATAGGCCTCCATTCCCAGAGAGATGCCTTTTCCTCTCTGCAGGGGTACCAGATTTCTTGGTCACATGGAGTTTGCCAAAATAGGATTCAGATCTGTCAGTCCCCCCTCAATTACCAAGCCCGCCTCTGCTTGCAGGCTGCTTGTGGAAGGAGGTGCCGAGGACAGCTAGGCCATCACTGTCCTTACTGTGCCAACCATCCACTGTTGGGAGAGAATGGCACTCCCAGGGCTGCTAGTTCAGTCCCATACGCCAGAGCTGGCCTGACTCCATGCTCTCCTGGGAAGTATTGCTGTGGCAGCCCTGGCCAAGGCAATGTGTCTGCCACCAGAATTTCCTTGAAGGAGCAAGGCAGAGCATCCCCGTGTCAACTGCACCTGTAGTCATTGTATCTCTCTTTCTTTTCCCTTAGTGGTCCAAGTGAACATCTTGGAAATGGAGACAGTGGCCAACTGGGCCAAGTTCACCATCAATATCCTGTCTGTCTACAAGTGCCGTGATGAGAGGGTCAAGCGCGGTGACAACTTCCTGTGGATTCACATGAAAGACCTGTCCTGCAAGTGTCCCAAGATCCAGATCAGCAAGAAGTACTTGGTCATGGGTATCAGTGAAAACTCCACTGATCGGCCAGGACTCATGGCCGATAAGAATAGCCTGGTCATTCAATGGAGGGATGCTTGGACTCGTCGCCTTCGGAAACTGCAACGGCGGGAGAAGAAAGGGAAGTGCATGAAACCATGAAGAGTTTCATATCTAAGCCCTCAGCCCTGCCCGTGCGCGCTGCCTAGACTGCTCCCAGAGACTCTGTACATATGCATAGTATGAACGGACTCTTCTGTCTATAGTGTATATTTTGGCAATTATTTTCCTTTTGTGTGTGTCTACACGTGTGAGTGTGCACATGGGTCTTTTTTATCTTAATGTGTATTAAAAATAACGCAGTAATGACAAACCTTTAATGAGGAGCGAAGTGGAGAGAGACCCTCTTGGTGCCTGTTGCCTGAAGGAGCCCAGAGAGGGTTGGTTTCCTGCTCCAGATATGCTGTTTGTAGCTCTCATTTTCTAGTCTTTTTGTGCTCTTCAACAGTCTTTTTTTCTGCCCAGTATTGATGTCTGAATTGACAGCTCTCTTTTTCCAGGATCCAGGGCCTGTCTCTTCCATACTCGCTGAAAGTGGACTGTCATTAGCTCTCTATGTCCCTTTTTCTTGCCAAATAGAAATATGAGGTTAGATTCTTCTCCTCAGCCCAATGTGCATGCGGACCAGCTCAATGGAAGCCATCCAGTACTGGAGAGAGATCAGCCCCAGGAGCTCCACTAGTTAGAACCAAATGAACTTTTGCAAAACTTGATTCACTGGTGACCTCAGCTTTACCTGGACGCCATGCCCTAGCCTGGGGTAGAATCACTGTGCTGCTGAAGAATCATGGTGAGAAGTCAGGCCCTGGTAATGGGCTGGTGACCACTGTCAAGCAGAGATGTGTTGTCCTGTAAGAAAGGGACAGACTGCACAACCCCCTTGCCTTTATCTGTCCTGGTGTGTGACCCACATGACTCAACAGGAAAGACCTGGAGA
This sequence comes from Crypturellus tataupa, assembly GCA_034781795.1. Classification (NCBI taxonomy): domain Eukaryota; kingdom Metazoa; phylum Chordata; class Aves; order Tinamiformes; family Tinamidae; genus Crypturellus; species Crypturellus tataupa. The sequence goes on along the minus strand of JAWLRI010000217.1, from coordinate 884,959 downwards.
CCCCCTTTTCCCATCTCCATAAAGACTATAGTTGGCCCCACCGGTACCCAGGACCTGGGGTAAAGTGGAGAGGCTGACCTGAGCAATCTTGCATTATCTTGCATGTGTGTGGGCCTTTATCCTCAGCTGGTAATGACTAGCCTAACTCCAATAATTTCTGTTGAGTTGATACCCAGTGACTGTCTGGCTTGATGTGCATCACTCAGAGCTGGCCTAACTCCATGCTTTCCTTGAAAGTATTGCTATGGCCAAGGTTGCCTTAGGAGGTAGGACACAAGGCAGAGTTGGCAGGAAGAGAGAGGAATATTTATTGACCAGCCTGCAAGGGCATCTCCTTTCATTTCTTCTCATAATGTTTTAGCCTCTAGTTCAAACAGACAACAGAAGTATCTTCCTATGTTGAGGTAATGACAGTCTTAGCATAATAAATAAGAGTAGAAATAAGAGTTTATATGATAAAAGATAGTCCTTCCCCTACAAAACTTGCCTTAGGAACATCAAATGGCTTGGTGAGTTATTGTAGCCTACCTTACAGTCTTCCATTTCATTGGGATGATGGCTTTGCCTTTCGAGCCAATGACAGCCTTCCCATCCCCATAGGTGGATGGGTGGCCTGGTGCTTCTTTCTATACCCAGGCTGGTAGGGGTGGGTGGTGCCGTGGCCTGCAATGAAGAGACTGCAGGAATACTGTGGTCATTCAGGACAGGGGAGTTTGGGCAGTGCAAATCTGGATACAGGGGAATGTCTGTGGAACATGCAGAGGTCCCACCCCAAGAATTAGTTGTGCGGGTAGAGTTTCTTGAGATGCTGAAAGTGGCTCCTTGGAGATGATTGAGGCCAGGAGTGCCACCTTTCAGGCCCTGTGATTGCTGCAGTGCTTCCACAGGGCCTGGAAAGAGCTGGGGGGAGGCCAGGAGCAGAGTGACAAAAGGTGAATGAGACTGAGGCTGAGGTGTGACGGAGATGGTTCGGATGAGCTGATCCAGAGTCATGCTCCTGGCAGAGAGCCTTCTTCCCTGCTTCAGTTCACCTCAGAGCAGTGACACTTCTTGATTTGGTTGTGATGGGCCTGCTCCATCATATAGAGAGGATTCCTATTAGGGTCATCCACATGGTCTCCGTGCTAGGGGCCTGCTCAGCATTGCCCAACTGGATGCTAATGTCTCGCCAACTCTTCTCATTGACTGAAGCACAAGGAAGAAAAGTAGCACTACTCCAGACCTAGGCACTCCAAGGCAGGGCTGCAGAAGACACTTGCTGTCTGCAAGCACATACAGCCTTTGGGAGAGAAAGAAAGTGCCTGCTCCCTGAGCGCCACTCTGCACCGCTGGCCGGAGCAAGATGCTCCCAGGTCCCTAGGCACCTGATTCCTCTTTGCCTGGAATCTCCGTACCTAATACACTTTGAGGCCTTAGGTGGTGGTGGTTGCTGTGCTTGATTCTACAAAATCACAAACAGCTGAGGTTGGAAGGGACCTTTAAAATTCATCTAGTCTAACTGAGATTTATCCTTCCCTCTTGATTCCAGCTTGGCTGCCTTGAGCTGGAAGTGGGGATTAAAAGAGATATCTCCCAGCTGGTGTCTTCTAGTAGAAATGCTTGTCCTGCTTGTCCTGTGTACCTCTCTATCAGCATTGAGATCAGAGACACACAAGAGAGGACCAGCAAGGACCTAGTGAGATGCCAGTGAGAAGAGGAGCTTCCCCTCTTGGCTATAAAAACTCTTAGAAGTCCTGGCCAAAGCAAAGTGTCACTCCAAAAGCCAAAGCAAGAATTCATCTTATTTTTCCCTCTTATTTTGCCCTGATTGACTGACTAATAAGCTCTTCCCACCAGATGAGTTCCCAGGAAGCTGCTGAGGTTTCCTTGAAAAGGCACCAGCCTTTCCCGGATGCTGCTGGCTGGAAATTCCCTACGGAGCCATTAATCCACCCCGGCTGGGTTGCTGTTGGGCTGTGCACTGTGGGTGAGAAGCAGTGGTGTGAGCATCACATGGGTGTGCAGAGACACTGCAGGATGCGTTTTCCCACTGGGACAATGCACCCATTTGCCATTTGAGCTCTGGAGAAAAGTGTTTTTGTGGACAGGACTAGTGTGCGCTTGCCTTGCCCTGGCCCCTGGGCCTGACCAGATCGGCACAGCTGTAATTCTCTTGCATGAGCATTGAGATAGCTACTGAAACCACCCCAGATCCGGGAGGGACAAAACCAGGCAGTCCAGCCTGAGAAGCTACACCTTAAGCCGGTTGCCCATATAGGCTCAGTGTGTGTTTGGGGAGAAGCAATGCTTTCCAGGGAATTTGAATATGGAGCCACCTGAAGATGCATATTTAACCCCCCACAACCCACCACATGCCTTTGGTCTTCTCTTTCTGTTTACTTTATGACTGAGCGTGCGATCAGACGGGGCAGGTCCAGGATGCTAGTGCACGATGCGAGGGGTGGCCCCTGCCTGCACTCAGGTTCTGAGACCTGTTACATGTAAATACCCTCCCAAGGGTGCCTACAGCGGCACCAGGGCCCTGCGAGGTGGAGGCTGCAGGAAGCCTCTGTGAAGTCCGTGTTGAATATGTAAAAAGAAAAGCCAGCAAATGTTATGGACTGTAATGTAACATATATAAGATACGTATGTTTTGGGGGGTTAATATTTTATTATTATTATTTTTAATATCACAAATCTCATAAGTACTGTCTGCCTCATTCTGTGTTTTCTTTGCATGCGCATGAAGTTTGCTCATGGTCTGAGAAGTCAAAAGCTTTGTGACCCCTCTGTCCCGTTGCTCCGGGTCTGTGGGTTGGGGCTTTGCTGACTCACAGGTTTTTACAAGTCTTGTGAAACACATCTTATGTGTTTCTTAAGTGTATCTTATGATACACAAGTATCACACCTTTATTTCTTGGCTGAAGTGCACCAAGGGGTTCAGGAGCCTCAGGGATGCTGTAGGGTCAGCTCAGAGCTCTGCCTGAGCTGATGAACTAGGAAGATCTCCAATGGAAATTTATGGCAGTGGCACAGGCCTTGGTGGCCAGGTGCTCCACACCCCATAGATTTTTCTCCATGATTGTCCAAATGCCTGGACAGACATAGCAGCATCATCTCGGAGCGTGCAGTGAGCATGGCCCCTCCAGCTGCCTAGCCAATCTTGGGGCAGCAGATGCTATGGACCTCAGAAAGGTCTCCCATCTCTCCAGGACTGGGCCACCCACCACTGCCCACTTATTTGTTCTCATTGGATTCACCAGGCAACCAGGGGGCCCTCCCCAGCCCCCCATCCACCTCCGCTTCGCAGGCACCTCAAGCATCTGGAATTACTCAAAACCTGTAGGGCATTATATCCACAGAGGCTAAACAGCTGGGGAAAATAATGCTACTTTCAGCTTAAGTCTTTGGAAAGCTCCACACACTGTTCTCTCTTCCCATCACAACTCTTATTGCAAGAGTTATAATTGAAAAAATCAGGAATACTAATGATATTACTTCCTGTTTATTTTATTTAGGTATTGTTTTTATATAATTATTAATCATTTATGTTATTATTTTATTGCTATTCATAATACAAATACATAAGCAAGGCCACAATTAAAACAAAGAAGAATCAAGCCAAATTTCCAGTAGGTTTAAGTTCTTTCAAAGACAGTTTCAGGGAGGATAATCAACAGTCAAGTCTGGCAGAAGTCAGGCCTTCCTGCCTCTGCTGATGTAAGGGAACACGCAAGTGAACCCACTCCCAGAGGGGGCCGTGGTAACCCAGCCACCCAAGGGACACCAAAGCAGCTCTGAGAAAATAACTGTAGGATAAAACCCCTCTTGACTTACTAACCCTCCTGCACTGCATAGCCACGGGTCTTTCAGATACCATCTTGTTTTGTGCTGGGGAATTCATACCACCGTGGAGTGCTGCCAGGGTCAGCGGGTGCAGTCAGAGGGGCTTCGGTAGCAGCAGGGAACACCCTGGGGCCCCTGCTGGGACCCCGGGGCCCTTGCTGGGCCCAGGCCCAGCAACTGGAGGACTGCAGGCACCATGGCTTTGCAAGGTCCAGAGATAATGCATGGCAACCATGTCTTGCTACAATAAAGACACATAGCTTCCAAAGCAAAGGAATTTTTCATTTTCTTTAGGAGATAAGAAAAATATTAAGTAAAAGGAAAAAGAAATTTTACTGCAAAAGAGCTCCAAATACTCCAGTATATTCTGGTATATTCTAAAACAAAGATTTAGCTAACATAGCAACAGTAGCAGTTCTTGGAAATCACGTATATGCTTAGAAAGGTCTTGCTAAGACAAGCCCCTCTGGAAACTCATTTTCCTTCGTGGGAAATGCTCAAACAACTAAGCACCTTCTGTGGGATTTTTTTTTTTCTGTGGTATTCTTTAGTTAGCTGGGGCAAAATATCACCAATTGAAAACAAAACTTTGGAAGAGAGGCCAAATTAGCAAACTTCCCCGTGCTTTGGGACTGAATTTTGCAGCTGATTGAAATTTTTCTCATTTCAAAATGCTGATAGACATTTTTCATGGAAACACGGAATTTAGCCAAGGAAAGAAGCAAGCGTGGGAATGCTTAAAAAAACCTGATGCTCTTTTTCCATGTTTTCCAGCCAGTTCCAGTCACAAGAGAGCTCTGGAGTTTGGACAGCTGAACCCCAAACTTAGCATACAGGCAGATAGATGGACAGGCAGATGGATATAGAGATAATTTCCCATTACTTTGTTCTTGGTAACCTGAAGTCTATATACATAAAAATAGTTTTGAATCCTCTAAGGAAATCCTTCCCTTGGATTAAGAAATGGCCGTTTTAGTAAAGCAAAGGGAAGTGTGTTTTGGTCAGCTAAAGGAGCCCATCTCAGTGTGGGGCTGTCGGAACACACATGTGGTGAGGTGTTGGACCTCTAAATGGAGGCAGGACCATTTCTTGGTCCCTTTCCCTGCTGCAGAGTGCACTGTACTGGGAAATGCCTTCTGCTTTTGGCAGTCCCTGAGAATACTCTGGAAAGGAAAGAGTATTTGGCAGCGGGTGCAGCCCTGTGGCAAAAACCTGGTTCTGGTGCTACAGGGAACTGAGGCTCTGCACTCTTCTCTAGTGGGTGGGAATCCTCATCTCCTCCATCTGCCTCAATATGACAGAAATGTTTCAAGTGAGGGCTATGGTGACATGAGGAGAGAGAAGCCCCTCCAGGATGGTTTTGCTCTCCAGGAAGTCCTCCTTGGTGGCTTTGGTGCTCAGGAGCTTGTGTTCCTTGGAGCAGAATGGACAGATGTGCATCCACTCCAGTTCAGAACATTTTTCCCCTCTTCTTTTTTCATCCTTCTCCTCAAACAGATTTACCTGGATTTGGGGGTGTTGAATGGTCCTTATCTCCTCCAGCCCAAACCGGCTACATCTCTGCTGAGCCTGCTACCCAGGCTCTGCTCCCCATTCCCTCTTTCCCTCTCCCAGGGGGAACCATTCCCGCAGGCAACTGACTTTGGTCTCAAGGAAAGCGATGCTTCTTTTCCTGCTCCTTCACTTGCTTGGCCCTTGCACCCTGCAGATCTGGCTGAGTCATATGCTGAACATGTCTCTTCTCAAGCTCCAAAAGAAAAGCAATTTACAGAAGAGAAAAGCCTAACAGAATGAGTGACAGATGAGAAATGTGATGACCACCCAAGACAATGCTGAGAGTGGGCTTGGAAATATTCTTCGCTTTTGTTTTCTGGGGTGGATTTCCTGCTACATGTGGGGAGGGCATGCATGTGGGCATACATGTGGTGCAAGCACCAGAGTTCCTAGCCTGGATTTTCCCCAAGGAGCGGTTACCAGATGGGCCTTGTTGTTTGTGCTGAGCAGGCCACGGAGCACCAGCATGGCTCTGAGTGGCAGCCCAGGGCAGCTCACAGAAGAACAGGGTCTGGAAGAGCAAACCCGGCAGGGGTTCTGCCAGGATGAACATGAGCAGGCCCTGGGTGCTGCAACATTTCATCTACCATCCCCTCATCCCAGCACTTCATTTCACTTGGAGCTCTACAATCCTCACAAGCCTTATTAACCTCCCCAATTCTGCTTCCTGCACAAATCTCTGGACATGCATTTCTCACTCTGTGAGTCGGTGCAGCAGCTCTCTCCTCATCTTGCCCACCCCAAACATGGTGCCTCTTGCCACGATCATGGTCACTGATTCTCTTGCCAAAGGCGCCTTTTACTCAGTGCATGATGTTCCTCGTTCCAGTCAGTTGTCAACTTTCCTCAGTGAAATGTAGAAGTTGAGCCATTCTAGTCTTCTTATTGAAAAAATTTGGAGCTGAGTGGAGATAAATGGGCTATTCTTCAAAATGTCAAGTGTATCGTTACAAGCATTCAGGGCATTTACTACCCCAGATTTAATCACAATGTCATTCATTTGTTCCTTCGGTCATTCATGTAATGTATGTATGTCTGTCTACCCATCTATCTATCTACCTTATGCCACAATTCACTGGCTAAATGTAGGCACCCAGGAGAGCAGGCATCCACATGGGGCTGGCTGATACAACAGGACAACACAGGAAAGGCAGCTAGAGGTGTTGAGGGCTTCCCAAGGGCATTTCCAACAGCACCAGGCAGTTCCCACAGGACAACTGTTCAGATGTCTCTCCTCAAAACACCTACACACACCAAAGAGGTGCCCTGCAGCTCTTTGTGGAGGACACTGCTCCCTTGAATCCTTCATTGCAGCCACAGTCAGCAGAAGATCTGCACCCCAGAAGGTCTCGATGTTGAGTGAATTTCCCGGACAGACCTCCCCAGTGCTTGGGCTTTCCCAAACTCATGGAGAGAGCTACGAACTGCCGAGTGCCTCTGGGAGAGCTCTGTGAGGGCATGGTGCACCGCGGAGAGCAGCCCTTCCCTCCACGTGCGCCATAGCCACCGGCTCTGGACTCTCCGATCCAGGGGGCTGGGAACATTTCCTTCGACGCGAGGTTTGACAAAGGAAGGCAGAGGGCTTGGTTTGCCAGTTTGGGCAATCACGTCTGCACCTTTCCCAAAATAATTCACCTTCTCCAGGCAGCTTTATGGCCTCCCCTCACGTAGAAAACTACCCCTCCACGAAAGAGGAAACTGCCCTCCTGCCGAGTCCTGGGGAGCAAGCCAGCCGGGAGCGCAGAAGGAGTTTTCCCACATTGGGCCAGGGACGCAGGGAACATGAGGAAACCATTAATTGATTGGCTGGCCCGCACCGTGTTTTCCTAAGGAAGAGTTAAAGACGGGGAACGCCTGGGGTCAGTGGGGCAGCCATCTGGCGAAACCCGCCGGCTGCCTTCCACGGCTGCTTTCCCACCTCGATGCTGATGGAGGGAATGAGGTAAAAGAAAAGAAAAACAATCCCCCCAGTGGCCCTCTGGGGATGTGGAGCCATCCCGATCTGGGACCCTACCTCACGGCCCAGCTATGCTGTCCAGCCTCCCCGCTCTTGGTGAGGACCCTCCAGCCACATCCTCTGTAGGTCTGGAACCAGTGCTGGGAGGTGGGCGAGCATCTCCCGCTCTGCCCAGCCCAGGCTGGATGCAGCTCCTTCGGTAGGTGCAAGCCCAGGGTAGCAACGGACTCCCAAAGAGGGGACGTTTCTCCTCCTCCATGAGACCTGGGCACCTGGGAAGGCTTGTGGTAGGTGAGATGCATTGTGGGTGCTGCGGAGCTGAAAGGAGATGCAGGTATCTGCCCAGGAACAATGTCACAGCGCAACCTCCCTGTTCTGTACCCCTGTGGCACAGCTGCAGGCACCTCTGCAGCTGGGTCACGCAGGAGCGCCCTGCACGCTGCTCTGGACGAGCACCCGCGCAGGCGGACATTGCTGGGTTGGTGCGGGAGGGCTCTGCACACACACAGAGACGTCCTGCTTCCCAGGGGGGCTGGCCAGCCCCATCCACACCGCACTGCACTGACCTCGCAGAGGGCCGGCCAGCCCCATCCACACCGCACGGCACTGCCCACGCAGAGGGCCAGCCAGCCCCATCCACACTGCACTGTGCTGACTCTGAGACATCGGTGTGAGCATGTGCCGGAAGGTTCCCCAAGTCTGATATGCCTGAGGTGGCACGGAGCTGTGCCAAAGCCTACCTGAGAGGTTGCTCGGTACAAAACTGCCTCTGAGTGAAGAGCAATAGAGCCCTGCCGCATCCTGTGCCTCTGCCCCACTGCAGGGAACGTGGGTAAGAAGCCTGGAGGGGAGGTCCAGCACCAGCCATTACAGGAGCTGGAGGCGGAAAGGGCCAAGCCAGGCGAGTGCCAGCACCTTGCTGCTGCAGAGCCCCCCAGGACAGCAATCCCTGCAGCACAGTGACACAGGCTGCGCTCCCAGGCCCACATTGTGGCTGCCCCGTGGCACGCTCGCTCCCACCACCTCATCCTCCGCCACTCTTCGCTACATCTCTGTTCAGTCAATGACAGCACGGAGCCTCGGGGCCCGCACGCTGGGCAGGATCAGCCCCTCGTGGCAGAGCCGCCTGCCGGCATCTGACAAAGCAAGGCCTCTGTTTACACAGCCATTGCGAGACTCAAATAAACCACCACTGTTTTCCTCTTGAACAACACGCACTGCCCAGAAAGCTTGGAGAATAGGCCTCTCTGCTGTCAAAATAAACACCACCCACCGCTTCCCCCCGTGGAGGACTCACGCAATGGGAAATAATCGGCTTTTGTTTATTGCAAGTTCTGGGGAGATGAAGCACTCCCAGAACATGGCTGGTGCTGGAGAAGCTCAGAACAGTGCTCGAAGAAGAGCCAGCAGCAGGCGGAAGACATGCATACGGTCCTTATATAATGTATGGTTTCTCGTGCCAGCGTGCATGCGGCACTTTGGAGTGCTGGGTCCAGCACGGGGCCACCCTGCCCCATGCTGAGCAAAGGGCTGCCCATGAGAGCACATGGGGAGCGTGTGGGGGACAGGGACACGCACTCAGCATGTCCTTGTAACCATCAGTGTCCAGTTCTGGGCCCCCCAGTACAAGAGGGATGTGGAGCTGCTGGAGAGAGTCCAGCGCAGGGCCACGAGGATG
>JAWLRI010000217.1:826472-871789 GCA_034781795.1 Crypturellus tataupa | reverse complement strand
AAGAAAGAAAGAAAGAAAGAAAGAAAGAAAGAAAGAAAGAAAGAAAGAAAGAAAGAAAGAAAGAAAGAGAAAGAAAATAATAATAAAAAAAGGTCTTGGGAACATCTGGAGTTGCTCTTAAGCAAGATGCAATATTCTCAGCCAGATGTTGAGTGGCTAGCTTCTACTTGGGAAACATCAACATGTCAAACGTTGAAATTCCACCCGACACCACCTTCCCTTCCCTCCGTTCCCCTCCTCAGCTGCCTCCTTGCCAGCCTTTTATTGTGCTTCCCATAGCAGCCCTCTTTGATAGCATTGACAGGGAGCGATTTGTTCGAGGTCTTGCTTCGTGTCATGGGGAAGCACCAATGGGCCAGCTTTTGACTTGGAAACTAACAGTTTATCAAGATGAAGGATATGGCCAAGCTTCCCGTGGTGCTGTTTGGGATGGATAAAGCTGAGATCTTAGGCAGCAAGACTTTCTCAACAAATCCATGGCCTACCTAAAGGCTTCCAGGTTTGGCTCCCCATTCCATGTCGACTTATAGTGTTAGGACATGGGAATAAGCCAGTTCTTTCCTCTGATCCGCTCCTCCCAGTCTTTTCTTTCTCCTTCTACACACACTTCCATGCCATCAGGGCTAGTGCTGAAAGACCATCGTAATATCTATTTTCCTCACAAGCCCAGGATTCAAACTGGGCATTTTTAGCCACAGAATGACTAGCATGCAGATGATTCCTAAGGCTCATCTCTGCCCAAAAACACAGCTATCTCCACCTAAAAGTGTAGGATTAATTGAACAGACCCACGAGCCTCGGTGGCCATCATTTTGGCTGACTGAAAAGGGGAGGTCACATTTCTCACATATCAAGAATCCTCTCTTCTCAGTGCACTGTTAATCTTGTTTCTGTGACCCTTTCACACTTTTGGGACACCAGATTCCTCGTGCAGCCTGGGAATTCACCACCAGAGCTGGGAACTCAGTTTTGAGGCTGGCACCTCTAGGTTCCCCAGGAGGGCACACAAGGGGCTCTGAGGGATGTTGGCAGAGACTCTTCCTTTTGTTTCCATTGCAGCTCTGGTCTGGAGATGCTGCACCATGCAGAACAGGAGGGCTGTGTCCAACACCTTCTTGCCCAAGGTCTGGTTCACACCAAAGCTTTCTGGCCTTTGCAGAAGCACCTAAAAAGTGGAAAGAAAAGCTCTTTCCCAGCCCCTGGGTGTACTCAGATGAGAAGATATGTCTCCATGAGTCAGCCAGGACAAAGGCAAACACTGCCTGTGGTCTTGGAACCACTGGGGCTTTTGGACAGGTCACTTGTATTGAATCATTATCATTACCTAGAGACACTTGGAGCAATGTAAATGAGCTATAAGGATTTATATTGCCTCCAGAGCCATCTGGGAGAGCAGGGAACAAATGCAGGGAGAGAGAGAGCACGTCACTGAGAAACCTGCATAGCAGAGGAGGTGACGTCCTTCCTGAGCTGGACATGCTCCATGTACCGCGACACCTCAGTGTAACAGCAAGAGGCAGAAGGGTAAGCATGGCTGCTGGAGGTATCATCCTTCACAGACTGTACATGGTCCATCCATCAGCAGCCTGGGCTGGTACCACAAAGCCATGTGCTCCTGAACAGGCCCTTCAGCTGAGTCCTGGACACGGTTCATCACCCCTCGCACCATGGTGCCTATCAATCACGGAACCAAGTCATCCAGCAGTGCCACCCAGGGCTGCTTGGGAGTGAAATATTCCTTTTTTCTACCAGTGGCTCTGACCTATAAATTACGAGCCATAACAAGAAGAAAAACAGAACTAGGAGTTATTCAGAGGAAAAATCTAATTCGGGAGGGCTGCAGGAAGGACGAGGACCTAAGGAGCAAGACGTAGGCCTGGGTGGCACCCACTATGCCTAATGCACAGACAGGGCTGGGCCAGCTCCCTTCTCATAAAATAGGACACTCTTTTTCCATCCATTCTAGCCTGACGTTTCTGCACCTCTGGCCTCAGCTCCCAGTGTCACTGCTCCAGGACCTCCAGGATACTTCTCTGGCTTGCTTCTCTGCAGCTACCCACAGGTCAAGGCATTTACTTGGTCTCTCTAAAAACGAGGGCAATCATTTCTAATCACCAGGACCATTCACCTTCATTCAGGCCATCCTGAGGATCCACAAAGGAAAAGGCCACTATAGCCAATATTTGCCACCGTTCAAAGCCAAATGCTCTTCTGGGGCCTTTAGCTTGAATGGGCACAGCTCCCCCACACCAGGGAAGGCTTCTCTGGGTGTCCTGGCTGCAGAGAGGGACAGTCTGTATGTGAGAGGGGTCTAATACTACAGGTACAGAGGACTGTTGATTTACAGAAAAACATTGGTGCTGAGGGCTTTCTGCTCTGGTTGCAGCTCATGCAACTGGGCTGCATTTAGGATTCACACTGTACAGTGTTGCAGGGCTACCGTGGCTGGGATCAATCCAGAAGGATCTCTAAGTCTTGCTAACCATTCTGGTTTCCAAATAAACTCTTCTGTTTGGAGAAGGGTCACCTTGAATGTTGCTCTCCCCGCTTTCCGGCCAGCTGTGTGATTCCAAAGCTCAGCCTGCCCATTCCATTCAGTTATTAGCAATAGAAGCAGATAAATCAAAGTCTGATTTTTTTTTTTTTTGACTCTGCAGGATAAAATCAGGGACAAGCTTGACAAGCACGTGGTGGAAAGGCATCATGTCTGGTTCTGCCTGTAGAGACAGTGCCAACCCCAGTCTTCCCTGCACTTTTCTCATTTTTCTGAACTGAATAATAGCAGCTAAAGGCATCTGTCCAAAGAACAGCTCTCAGCTTGGGGCTTTCCACCCTACCATGGTCCAATGGCCTCCTTCTGCAGAGCCTCTTCTCTCTCCTCTTGAGCCCAGGGGCTGTCAGTGGTGCTTCAGGATGGTGCACCATCCTGTATTGACCACAAGTGCTCTAGAAGCAAGGATGACTCAATTCCTGGGAGAGAAATCTACCCACCAGCTGATCCTCACAATGCCTTAATACCAGCAGCATTGTCCCAATCTCTCCCAAACCTTGGTGACATTCCCCTGTCCTCCCTTGTGGCTCTGCAGGTCCAGGCTGGGCTCCCCAGGCCCACTTTGCATTAGAATTCTGTCCTACCCATGGCCAGGAGAGGAGAGTCCTGACCAGGAAGTTTCAGCCATCTCAGCTGCTCAGCAAGAGCTCCTCTTCCTTACTGTGAGCTGGTGCAGCAGCACGGAAGCCTTTCGTGCACCATGGGCCACCCCAGCTCAGGGCTGGGTTTTTCTGAGTGTGCTGATCCCCTGTGGGGTGGAAGCTGTGTGATACCTTCTGCAACGAGGGGGAAAATTCCAAGTTCAGGGCAGGATTACTGGGATATGGTACAGAGACAGGTTTGTGCAGCAGCATCTTAGCAGCTGACTGACGCTGGCTCTATCATACCTTCTGGAGGAGCATCTCGCGGTGCCTTGCCTAGAGAGGAACCCCATGGAGAGACCTTCTCCTCTACACTGGCACAAGCAACATTTCCAGGCATGAGGTCAGGTGGGTCCCCCAGCCCCATGTCATGTAGGGGGCCGGACAGAGATGTCTTCCCTATGACTTTAGCCTCAGCAGAGATGGAGGCAAGGGGAGTGTGGTGGTTAGGCCAAACATGGATGTTCAACAGAAAGCAGGATATCTGAGTAAAGGTCTTTTGACTGTGAGGGGTCTGCAGGAAGGCCTCATTCCTCTGCTGCCACCTCGTTCAAGCCACCCATGCTGCCACGGGCACCTGGGAGGGTCAGGACCCAGGCCTCAAAGCTCCCGTGCAGACCAGGAGACTGCAAGATGCTGTGTGTTTGCCTGGGTAGGCAGCGAGTTGCCCAGCGAGTCCCCCAGATGCTGGCTAGGCCATGGGCTCAGGTGGATCTGGTGCAGAGCCTGCCCCGCCAGGGGGTCGGGAGCGCAGCTGGCCCCACTTCCCAGCGGCAACGGGTAATGACAACCAGGTGAGCAGGCGGCGATAAGCCCCAAGGAATGCAGAGGCAGCAGCTGCCGGCTCGCCGTTCACTCAGACCTTGGATGGGCCAATTAAGTAAATAGAAAATTTGGAGTGCTGGATCAAAGCTGGAGCGCGCAGGCTCTATTTATTTGGAAAAGGTCAGATTATATTGGCAGATGTGTTAAAAGGGAGAGGAGAATAAACCTTTCAAAAACATTGGCCCTGATTTGAGGTTTCCTGACAGGCGGGTCAGGGTTTTTCTTTCTTTTCGGGCCATGGGTGGGTAGGCGCGTTGGCAACACTCACAAGGAGAAGGGTGGGAAGGGTGCATCCGGCAACTTGGCCTTTTCCTCCGTGCCTAGGGCTCCCAGCGCATTCCTCACCCACCTTCCCAGCCCTGATCCTGTCTGTGAGCAGCACTCAACCTCCAAAAAAGCAGGGCCCGTGTTCAACAACATAGTCCCACTTTGCCGCCTTGGAAAATTTCTGAAGCCCCTGTTCCTGGCCCATGGGTGAGGCCCTTGGTGGCCTGGAGGTAGCCCCCGAAGTAGACCTGGTAGCCACTAGCAGCTCATCCTGCTCTCCAAATCACCCTCTGGGGAGCCAGGAGCAGGAGATACCAGGAAGGTCTCTCATGAGTGAGTCTGGGGACATCCCTGGCACCATCAGCATTGGCATTTCTGAGGTTGCAGCATCCCTCAGAGCCATGTGCCAGGGTCCGGACTGAGCTGATACCTTCAGATCCTGCAGCTATCCCCTCTGAACCCAGTTCTCCAGGCCAGCTCCATGTGTCCTCTATCATGGCCCTCCCATGTCCCCGAGACTGCACAGCCCAGGACCACAGAGCCCAGCTTCGCTCGCAGCTCAGCTCCCAGATCTTGCTGGAGGGGACTGCTCCTCCAGCCACTACAGCCAGCAGCTGGGAAAAGACAGTTGTAGGGAGGCAGGCATCACCTCCTGTGGCACCCTCGTCATCCTGTGGACCCCGGGTGGCTCATGGAGGCGTCAGGGTCCTGCATCCCTGAGCTTTGTCAATGCAATCCTGGCAGTGAGGGAAACTGAGGCAGGGAGGAGCAAGAGGGGAGGACACCCGGGATGGGAGTACTGATCTGCTCTGATGGGAGAGCTGTACTTGGTGCAGGAAACCGAGCCTGGCAGCAACCATTGCCAAGGTGGGAACAGCCGGAGAGAGACACACGTAGCGGTGAGAGGAATGCGTCCGCGGGACGTCAGGAAATGGTTGAACTTCGGAGTGCAGGAGCCGCCTTCTAAGAAAACAAACAGTGGCCCAGGGCGGCGGGGGTGAAGCACCGGCAGAGTGGGGCAGGAAGCGGGCTCCGGGGCCAGGAATGCCAGCTATGTCCCCGCTTAGGGCAGGTGTGCTGGCCCAGGTCAGCTGCCTGGCCCACGCGCCCGGCTGCGGGATGTGGGAAGCCTCGGAGCCCCACTCGCCGACATGACCGGAATGGAGCTGAGCAGTGGCAAGGGACGCACCAGTCCCCCCTGGCCCCATGAGGCATCCGCTCCCCACACTTAAAATCAAGAGAGCATCACTTCCCGATCCCAAAAGCATTTTGGAGGTCTCTGTGTGAAGCCCGCATGGTGCAGAGCCCCATCCCGGGAATGCAGACCCTCATCCTGGGGGTGCTGAGACAGGTACAAGCCAAGTGCTGGCCACCCTGGGCAGAGCTTTGCTGTGTCCTCAGAGCCCATGTCCCATGGGGCAACCTCCTGACAAGGGACCCAGGGAGCAGGAGGAGAGAATGGAGGTTCTAGGCTCTCTACATGCTGGTTAGAGTGGAGGTGGGTTGTGTCAGGCTGAGCATCCCACCCCCTTGGTGGGATCCATCCATCGATGAAGAGCGTGGAGGAGCCCTCAGGCCAAACTGCCACGAGTCTCCCATAGCCTCCAGGTGGGATAAGGCCCTTGCCACCCATAGCCCTGCGCTGGTCCAGCAGCAAACCTGCCGGACACCTGCCACCTCCACGGCCACCTGCACCTCCATGGGCTCTGGCACCCCAGCAGACAGGGATGCTCTGCCCGGGCCAAGGCTGATCTGCAGCCTCAGAGACATTTCTGGACCCCTTCTGTCCCTTTTATAGGACAGCATGGCACAAAATGCCGACTGGATCACAGTGCTGTTTGGAAACTCCACTGGTTTGTAATATAATATCTGGCAGGGGAGTCTACAACTTTATCTGCAATAGATCAGGTTGGAGCGAAACCTTCTGAGACAGCATCTGGAAGTGGTTTAACCTTCGCCAAGTTTTGCATGAAATACCAATTTTCCACCCCTTTCATTTAGTTTATTGAAATTAGGAGGGGAAACTCCCCCTTCTTCATTCTCCCACTCCCCTCACCCTTGATTTCTCCTCCAGGGCTGCTCAACTTCCCAGATCTTTTCTGGAAAGGATGTCACAGAGCCGGGTCTCTGTGCAGGAGCACCTCTCCGTGCTGTGCCAGGCAGCGGAGCTGCGGTCGCCTGTCTGTCTCAGCACATCTCCGAGTGTGACTCATCAAGGAAGGCACTGGAGCAAGGAGACAGAGGGCCAGAAATCCGCTTTGCCTGGTAGGGACCTAGAGCTGTCTCGGCTCTTGGGTGCCCTCACGGTGGCTGTGAGTGGCAGGGGGATCTCAAGAGCAGAGTCAGCTCATCCATCACTCAGCCCAGCCTGGGCTCCACTGCATCCTCCTCACAGCCTCTTCCTCCTCCTCTCCATTTCTCAGCCCATCAGCACCCAGCTCTTACTCCTGCTCTCCCAGCCCCACGCTCCCTCCTCTGCATCCCAGCAGCCATGAGGATGCAGCACCAGGGAAAGTCCTTCACCTGCTGCCCTGCTTGTCCCTGCAACAGCCTCGGGCGCATTGGGCAACAGTCTGAGCGCAAGTCCTGGCACGCTGAGCAGGGACGCAGCTCATCACAGCTGAGCAGCTCTCCCACCAGGCGCTCAGCGCGCAGAGCCTGAACAGGAGCTGGCGCTGAGCAGATCAAGGCACGAGGAGCTGGCTGCCAAGCGGTGCCAAGCTGCTGCAGATGGAGAGGCTTCAAAGGATGAATGTTTTAGCCAAACCTGATATTTTCATCAAAACACCCAGAGATATGTTCCCAATTCCAGTGTGAGAGCCTGCCAAGTCGCAAGCCCTTGCTCCAGAGCAGGGACACATGAGCTTCTTAGCGAACCATTGAGTGGATTTGAAAATCTGGCTAAATTCCGCGTTCAAGCTCTATTTGGAGAAACAATTGAGATTTCCAGAGCCTGAAAATTTCCTTTAAAGTGTATCACCTGAAGCGGAGGCTTAGCCCAGAAAAGCAGCTCACAGAACAACAATTTCCAACATAGGACGATGGGCTTGTTACAGCCCTGCTTCTCATGTCCCCATCGTATCCCCTACAAGGACATAGTCAGGAAAGACGCTCCCGAGTTACTCGCTGCGCCTGGCACACGTGTCTGCTGCACTGCTGGAGCGGCCGGCCAGCTCATGTGCTGTGTTTGCAAGGCACGACCAGGTGTTTGGGGGATGCAGCTGGCCCACCTGCCCGTTTGATCAGTTTGTGTGTTTGACGGGGTGACTGCTGACCAGCGAGTCTTGCCATTCCTGGCGTGGAGCAGCACCAGTATGTTGTCCCTGGAGGCAGCTGAGAGATGAGGGATGGGCAGTCAGCTCTCTCCCTATCAGAACAGGGTCTATCAGAATAAGGAAGGATAGATGTGGTGGAAAGCAGGGATCTACTTTTTCTCGGCAAGAAACTCAAGCACCTAAATAGCTTCAATTTTCTGGATTTAAAACAAATCTTACCGGCACACGAAAGCCTTGCCCAACAGCCCAGCTGGAGACAGCACCGGCAGATGCTGAGCTGCCTGCATCTCCCACCGACACAGACAAACCTTAGCGCGGGGAACCGTGCAGCTCTTTCTCTGACACCTAGGAAGGTGGGGAACATCTCCGGAGCGAAGCGGCACAGTCCCATGTGGCCAGGGCTGTGGAGACAAGCTGGTGCCTGAAGCGGGATGCCAGCTTGGAGGCAGCTCCAGCCGCACCAAGCACCGGCTGCTGCCAAGGAGCAGAGCCCTCCATCCCAGAGCCAGGCAGCTCTGGTTGCTGGCAGGTAGCTCATCCTGTTGCCATGGGGGCAGAGAGGCACCATGGTGGCGCCACCTGCCCCTCCAGGGCCCCGGCACCAGAGAGGGACTTCAGGCACTCATATGGAGAAAATCTGCAGTTTTGCTTAGTCTACACTTGCAGGGATCACTCTGTGTCCACAAGCAGGAGGTCTGGATTCCCATTACATCTGGTTTCCTCAGCCTGTGCTTTAACGACCCTGACCATTGCTCTGGTCAGAGCAGCACACAGGTCTCCTGTGCGCCGCACCAGCTCTGCCTCTCACTTGGCCTGCGTTCCCACCCTGAACCTTGGGCAATCTGTGCTGGGACAAGTCAGCATGGCCCAGCCAGAGACGGGTCTAGAGGCTCATTCTGCAGAGACCTGAGTCACCCCAGGCCGTGGCCACCTCCCATTGGGACCACCAGCCCTGCCACGTCCCTCTCACCAGCTCCCGCACCATCTTCCTCCCTTTGCTGCAGCACTCAGTTGCTGCCAGCGCTGGCGCGGACCATATGTTCCTGCTCAGCTGTTGTGATGCTCCTGCCAAGGCTGAGCACCACTTCCTGCAAATCCTGCTCTTTCCAAAGCGGGAATCAGAGGACTATAGGGGCCCAGTACCTCTCAGATTACCACCCCACCGTGCACACACACACCCTCTGGGTGCTGTGGGGCAGAAGGTTCCCCCATTAGACTCCTCTCATGGCCAGGGCTACATTTTCACCCTGTCCTGGACCATCTACTCACTTGGTGTCAGTTCTCCCCCATGAGGAGGTACTTGTGCCTACCAGGCTCAAGGGGTCCTCAGGGAAGGATAAACAGAGACCCTCTCTCCCTGCTGCCCTCCCACCTCCATGCAGCATCCTGCCTCCGTGTCCTCCTTCTGCTGCCCAGGACCCTCTGGCTCTGCCCAGAAGCTGCCTCTACAGGCAGAGGGGAGCAAGGGCACTGCGTCCAAGAGCTGTCCCCAGCCAAGGAGGGTCCCCACCGCCCCCAGATAGAACCACACTTTGGACACTGCCTTTGTCACCCGTGAGCAGGACAGGAAGGGCATTTGTTCCTCAACTGGCATGGGGCCCACAGAGCCAGGCTGCCAGGCAGAGAGGGAAGAGAGATTAAGCAACTAAGAAACTAAGAGGAGAGAAGTGGGGGGAAGAAGTGAATACAGATTTTAAAAGCACATTTACTGTGTCCTGGACTTTCTTCTCCCTGTCTCTGCTCCCAAGAGGACAGTGACCATGCCATGTGCCGTCAGGGAGCAGAGATGCAATTGCATTGATTTCCCATCAGCTCCTGGCTTCTGGGAGAGGTGTGAAGGCCCTTCTGCTCTGGAGGGAAACAAGAGGCTAGAAGGGGTCCCAGGAGCATTTCCAGTGTGACCTTCTGCATGCTGGATCTGTCCTGCGGCCTCCCAGCCAAAATACCATGCACAGGTTGGACAGGTCAGCTGCAGGCAGCGGGTGCCATGGCTTGGGATTGGACCCATAGGGACCATGGGCATGAGAGGGGACCCCCTAAGATCCATGGGCATGAGATGGGACCCTTAGGGAGTGAACCTCAGTGTGTTAGCGTGGAGCTGCACGTGCTGCCCACATTTTCAGGAGTGGTACCCCACAGCGAGCTGGGGCTGTCCCTCCGGGATGGAGATCAGCAGGCGGAACTGAAGGACCCCAGGAAAATACAGGTCTCGTTTGTGATGAGGATTTATAGGAAGACCCTGAGTCAAAAAGCCAAACCACTGCTCCGATCCCATTGCATCTCCTGCCACGCGCTGCCTCTGCAGGGGCTTGTAGGGCCAAGGGTGACTCATCTGTGCAACATAATTTGTGTGAATTGTCCTGATTTCCCAGAAAAGCTTCATTCATGCACAGAATTGCACCTATTTAATTAAAGGTGTGAAATGACTGCATTAAATCAGTGCTAGGCTCTGTGTACAAACTGCTCTGACAGCTCACAAATGGTTCATTTCATCCTCTTTTTTTCTTTATCTCTTTGACTTGATTTCCAAAGAAAATGAGGTTTATGTAATCTTGATGAGTATAGGTATGTCTTTCTACCTAGCCCTGTTGCTTTCAAAGTCATCAGCTAATTTCAGCTGAATTTAGTATAGGGTTAGAGAGTTCAAAGATATTCCATTCATGCCTGCTTCTTGGGAAGAGGAGAGCAGGAAAAAAAAACACTTTTTCTGGACATCAGAGGATGCACACTGGAAATCTTCCTTAAAGAACAAATTCTTATATCAGGGCTTACCCCCTGAAAATCTGCTTTTTTCCACTGCAAATTTTACCCTGATCAGTGCTGCTCGATTTGATTCACTGTGGGAGCAATTTTGCAAATTTTGAAAAAAAAAGGAAAGAAAAAAGAAAAAAAGAAAATTCAACCTTGAAAGAACAACAGCCAAGCAATACCTAACTTGTTTCCGGCACTGTCAGAGAGACATGAAGATTTATACGATACAAACTGGACCATTACCCAGATTGGAAGCTTCCCTACTGATGACAAATTCATAATAAATCCTACTGATGACACTGTCACGCACTTGTGCACTTGGCCAGATGGTGCCCGGGGCTCATAGCTAAAGGTAGGGATGATGCAGCAGATGATGCACTCAGCTTGCAGCCCTGCTCTGGGACTTGGAGGGGACTCTGGTCCCTGATGAATTCCAAGGCCACCGTGGCTGTGGCTGCTGGAACAAGCTCCTGCAACACTTGATTAAGAAACACCCGTGAGCTGGAATGCCCGTTGCAAACTATAGTGTCTCTGTCAGCAAAAAGAACTTAGGGACATGGTTTGACAGTCATGGTGGTGACGAGTTTAGAGTTGGACCTTGAGGGTCTTTTCCCACCATAATGATTCTATGATTCTATTCTATTCTATTCTATTCTATTCTATTCTATTAGCCGATTCTAAGAGAGGGAATCCTCTCTGGTCCTCTCTCCTTCACTACCATCCATAATGTTGCTGGCAGAAGGCATCAAGAGATGCTTTTGACATGAATCAGGGAGGTCAGTGCTGCTCTGAGGGTGCTGTCCTAGTCCCCTCCATGTCCTCTTTTGGTGACTTTCCAGCTGAGTTGTTTTCTAGCTGGGACACCCTGCAGGACTCCTTGAATTTAGCAGGCAGACCTCAAGCACTGGGACAACTGATTTGCAGGAAACATGAAGCAGGGGACTTCTTGGTTTAATTTGTCCCGTTATCCTTCTCCAATATGGAGTTGCTCAGGAGAGGGAGCCCCAGGGACATGCTTGGGCACGGAGCACGAGGCCATGGTGGCCCACTGCTATGGAGCAAAGCATCGAGGCAGAGCCCAGGAGAGGTGTCTGCCCATGAGAGGAGCCTGTGACCATCATGGGGCACATCGAGCCTTCCTCGGAGCCTGGCACTGGAGCTCACTGCGCTCCCAGGGTGTGAATTGATCCCAGTGGCTCTTCCCTGATGGCTCTTTGCCACCTGCAAACCCCCAGGTCCCTGCACGCCTGTCCCAGTGGCCCCACGCTCTCCCTCTTTGTGCCACAGCAGGTGCACTGCGCCGCGCTGCTCCCCTCCCAGCACTGCCCGTTTTAATTAGCCGATAAAGAATGCGTCCTTTTGAAGCAGGTAGGGGATTCCTCACATCCCTGGCATTGCTGGGCTGCCTGCTTGTAACCCTATGCCAGTTAAAAGCTTTCTCCGCCAGGCCACAGCGGTCGGGGCCACCTGCTCGCCCCACACCTGCAGGCCTCGCTGCCACTGGCTGCCCATCGGTCACTGCTTTAATTACCCAACGTGATGATTAATCGAGGGGAGCGCGAGAGGGCCAGGGGCTTCTGCTTGCCAGCAGGGCCGGCCTGGGTGGGATGGAGGAGCATGGGGAGAGGCTACGGGTCTGCTCGCGTGCCCACCTGGCCGGTGGAGGGGCTTGGACCTCGCTGAGCGGTGAAGATCACAGATGCAGAGAGGGTCCAGGGGTAACAGCAGCAAGTGCTGCCTCTGAAGCAGTCTCCAGGCAAAGCCCCCACTCCAGAGAGTGGCAATGGGGCTGGAAACCGGGGCTGAAGGCTCCCGCATCTCCCCATAAGCACCCCATGGCCCACAGGGGACCGACACCGTGGGGCTGAGGAGACACAGAGATGCTCATTGCTGCATCGGTGTGGGGAGCGGGAGAAGGCAGCAGCTCAGGAGTCTGCACGTTACACTGCAGAACCAGCAAAACGTATTTCAGCATGTGCATGTGTGGTCTGCAGCTATGTCCCTGCCCGAGATAGCCTCAGCAGAGGAAGCCTCAAGCTGAGCTTTAAATCTCCTTGCCCTCTGCCAGCCCTGTCCCCCTGCCTTGCTGACAGCACCCCCACTCCGAAAGACGGGGCATCCAGGCAGCCCCCGGCTGGGCTGAGCCCCGTGCACCACGGCCGCGCTGCTGATGGCATTCAGAGCCCACTCTAAATCAATTGCTGCGCCCTGGCAGCTCTATTTCCACGGTCCCATGTTATTCTTTCACTCAGTCACAGGGAGAATGACTCTGTTTTCCTTCAGCAGTTTTGGTTCTTTTTTCTTTTTTTCCCTTTTCTTTCTGTATTCCTTTCTTTCTCAGGGCAAAGGATGGGGTCGGAGCGAATATTCATTTCCATGGTTCCAGCTCATTGAGAACAATAAGGGCAGTAAACAGAGGGCAGCATTGCTCAAGAATGTGAAGCATTTGCCTGCGGTTTAAAATTACATTTTTTTTTTTTTAACAAGCAAGAATATATATATATATTTAGAGGGCTAGGGACAGGCCACACTCTGCTCCCCCACCTTGCTCCCGCCCTGCACCCCCAAACACACCATGCTTTTCGCTATGAACTGGCCATGAATGGCAGAGGCGGAGGGTGGGCAGTGAGTGAGCAGCTCCAGGGAGGCCCCTCTGCTTCTCTGATTTGCATCCCAGCAATGGGTCTGTAGTGTAGAGAGCAGACACAGGGATGCCACCTATAGCTGCTCCCTCCTGCTCAGTGTCCCCACCGCCTGCCGGCTCTGCGGGAGGACGGCTCAAAGTGGCAGGTGAAGGTAGGTATTTGCCCCTGTCAAGGCGTGGAGCGGGTGTCAGCACAAAAACCTCGAAGCTGTGCGCGTGCTGACCCGGTCCTGGAGGGCCAGACGCAGCCTCCATCTTATGGGAACAAGGGGCTGCTCCCAGACACGGCTCTGCAGCCAATGCAATGCCCCATCCCGCCCAGGTCCCATCCATGCTGTTACCTTGTCCACAGAGGCCAAGAGCATCCCTGTTGTACCTGCTGTGGGTCAAGTCCTCTCATTTCTTCTGGGTCTGGAAAGACTGGAGGGCTTCAGACAGCAAGCACTTCTCCTCAGCTCCCCAAATCTTCTTCTCTTCCTCCCTCTCAGAGGAGGCAGCCCTACCATGAGAGTCAGCTGAGGACGCCCGGCTCACAGCTTCACTTCCGAAAGAAATAGAGAAGGAAAGCATTGTTTTATTGAGAGAAATTGCTTTCATATCCCTGCCCCAGAAGACATGCATGCATCCTGTCTCAGTGCTGATTATCTCCAGATCTGCACATATTGGCTGCGTGATAATAATTGTCTCCTGCTCCCTTCTCCTGCAGACCTCCTCCGCACAGCCCTGGAGCCGCCTTCGCTGACCTTCCACTTGGGGCAACGTGTCCCCAAAGAAAACAAGGCTCTGCTTGCTAGGAGCAGCTGTGGTTTCCCCATCTGGATCCTTTTTGCAGCTCTCTTTCCTGAATGCAGCCAGTTGCGAGGAGGCTGAATGGAAACATTTAGGTCCTTTCTCTTTGCTTGGCTCTTCCTCTTTGCCATCCATGCAGCAAGGAAACTCTCACTGCCTCTTCTGCCATCAAGCACAACACAAGGTCTTTCCTTGGAGAGGAGCAAACACTGTGTATGGCACCTTGGACTCAGGCTATCCTGGATCTGTAATCCTGCACTGCAGGATGGACCCCTGGTGCAGGATCAGCTTAGGCCAAGGGATAGATCTGGACTAGATGTAAGCCTCTGACTGATGGAGTCCTGCTTCTGTAGTCATTTTACAACAGCTGAACAGCCTGAAGAGTCACAAAGCATGAAGGAATATAACAGAAAGTCCATAAATCAAATAAAATGCATAGACATAAAACTGGAGAGACATTTGCCTTTTATTGTCTCTTCAGACAGGCTTAGCATTTAAAGGCTTTTATCTCCTTTTTATGGCTTTTAGGGTGGGCTCCAAGCCCATAGGTACCTTGTGTCCTTGCTCAGTGGTAAACTACATCACAAGGAAGTGAGGCTTGGGAGCAAAGCAAGAAAAAAGCTCCTTTAATAAAAGAAATATATATATATATATACACACACACACATTCTCACACACAATGCACACATATATTGTAAAAATGGCTTTGCCTCCCAGCAGGCAGTAAGATGCATTAGCATCTTAGCTCTCCAAGGAGTGCATTGGAGAACATAACAGGCAAATTACTACCCACTTCCTTGGAGGGGAATTCTTCACAACTGTCAGGCTTTCAGGATGCAAATATCTGGGCTCTCAGGATGCCAAACTACTCCTCCTGGTTAATGAAGATGCATCCTTCATGCTCTGTTGTCTAATGTTAGATGATTACACACACACATAGAATGATTGAGGTTGGAAGGGACCTCGAGAGATCATTCAGTTCAACCCCCTGCCCTAGCAGGGACGCCCAGAGCACGGGGCACAAGCCTCCACAGCCTCTCTGGGCAGCCTGTTCCATGGGAGCAACTGGCCTGTTAAACTGTTTTGTGAAAGCCCAGAGGGCAAAATCCTCTGATTTAGGATCTAGGTCAGAAGATCAAGAGGTACCTCAGCATGGCCAACACCTCAAGTACGTGCACAAACAGCTAGAGAATTGCTGTGTTCCTTTCTAATAGGCCCTTAGCACATCTACATCTCTTATCGGAACACATGCACACCCACACACACCAGCATGACCTCTCCCAAACAAAAAGCTTCCCAAAGTCCATCCTCCTAGAGCCAACTGTCCCAGCTGCAGCAACCAGGGGCACCTGGAGAGGAGAGAGAGCATCCCTTTCAAGAGAGAACGGAGCTTTGATGATTCCACTGAAATCCCTGATCCCAGGAGAGGTCTGGGAAGCTGGTAGGTGTGACTAGAAAGGAGGAAGGCACTAATTGCTTGAGAATCCCAGGCAAAACATCACTTTTGAAAATTTGACCAAATCACCTCCAAATAAAGAGCACCAAAAAAGGATGAGGGCTGAGCTCTGTTCTGTTCCAGACATGAAGAGAGAAGACAGTCAGGGGTAAGGAGGTGTTTTAGAGCAAAATATTTCTAAAAGTGTGGATATAGGCAGCTCAACTTGGAGCACCTTACCTGCCGACCAGAACTCAACCTCCCCAGTCTGGTGCGCAGACCCCTCTGCAGGAGGACTGGGCGTCTGCAGTGACCCATAGTTTTAGTACAGGCTGTTTATGCCACAGAGCTGGATTTGCTCAACAGCCGGCATTGAAATGAATGTGCTTTTTGTGAGGCTCCCTGCTGACACCACACATTGGCTCACACGATGAAAGGCTTTGCTTCCTGCCCCCTACCCGAAGATCCCGACAGTCTCTCTTCCCAGACCTTCTCCTGGAATGATTCCGGTCCTCTATCATGGCAGTGCCCTACCAAACACAGGCTGGTAGGTGAAGATGGCCTTTGAAGCCACATCTCACACAGCCTTATAAGAATGCGCTCTGAAATGGGATCCTAATCCCAGGATGGGTCATGGGCACAGATGAGCACCACAAACTGGACATGCACCAGAGACCACCGTGCCAGGAGCAGAGCCAGAAGCAAGAGTCACCAGTACAAACTAGGCTCTGCAAGGTATGCTCTGTAGTCCTACTCCCTGCATGGCCCAGACAGAGCCAGACTGGCTGGAAGCTCAACTCTGTCCACTCCTTGGTCCTTTCCATCCCAACATGAAGGAGTACTGGGGCTGAGCTGCCCAGCACAGCAAAAGCTGCTCTTTCTATGGCTTTCCTGCACCAGGCACTGGGTGCACAGTGGCAGGGAAAGGCATCCTTTCAATGAGATATGGGACTAAGCCCCAGAGGACAAGACCCTCTGGCTGTCTTCAGGAGTCAGGGGACGTTAAGTCATATCTACACCTCACCTCTTTTCCTCCCTGGATTTTCACCCACTCCTCATCTGGGTGACTAATTGTGGTGGGAAGTTGCCTATACCTATGCTATAATTACAGGTAGTTATGAAATGACTGACAAAAGTAATAAGAAATAGGAAGAAACCTGTCTACACCAAGGGCTGCCAATCCTATATTTCAGCTGTTAACTATATGTGCTCTGTTTTCTCCTAGTAGGACCAGGGATCTCTGCTGAAATTCCATAGGCAGCCAGGGGTACAAGACAGTGATTTAGGTGCCTAAGTAAGGACTCAAGAAGATTCACTTTCCAAATCTCATCTTCCTCTCCTTAGTTAAAACTAATATGTGTGGACAGACATGGTGGTCCCTGAGAACCATCACAATGAGGAGGGCAGATCAGGAGAGGAGATCCCAGCAGACCTGTGCTTCCCAGAGTGCTCAGACAAAGATAGTGATATCCTCAGAGCTGGGACTTCATGACCAAGTGGAAGACCAAGTTTTAAATCATCATTCAAACAAATCACCCTCTGGCCAGGTGACAGGCCCAAGGAGCAGCCACAGAGCAGGGGAAGACCTGATGAAGGAGAACTGCAACAGCTGCTGGATTCCTTTTCAGGAGGCCACAACAATTCCTGCAAAAGGGGAATGTGGACATGGTCAGAACTCCACAGAGAGGAAGCAAAAGTAAAGGAAGCAGCATTTGAAGAGTTAAAGGTGGCTTTTCCACCCAGCTTACGCTGTGTGCCAATCCTCCAAGCCATGTGTTTGAAATCCTTTCTGCTATCTCCTGAAAATATTTACAGTACATGCAGATAAATTAGCTGTAGTGCTTATTACGTCTCCCTGGAAATATATACAGCAGTTAAAGATGTTTAAAAAAATAGCCAAAAGCTATCTCTTTACTATATCTGGAAGATATTTCACCATGAGGGGAATTTACAGGGCTGGGTGGCAGGGAAATCGCATTTATTTTCACTCGAGTGGAGAAAGTTAAAGGACCCTTCACTGGAGTTTATTTTCATCTCTAACTGTGAGACAAGGGCCAAGGTTTGCTTAGAGTGGTTCCAAGTGTGGAGTCGGGACATGGAAAGGTTTATATACAAGCAGTGATGGAGACCTTGAATAAAGGACCTTGGTGCGACCTTGGGGCTCCTCGGAAACCCTACGTGCCATCGGGAATGGCTTGCCCTGCAAAGGCCCGTCAGCTTGCTCCCCATCCATCACCCTTGGGCACCGCTCATGTAGGACACCGAGTTGAAGACTTCATAGAAAAGCCAGGGTTGTACAAACAGACTTGCACCATTAACGCAGGGAACACTAATTTAAAGGACCTCTAGATGTGTCCTCAGGGCAAACTGGCCATATGGAGGCTCTGGTTTGGGACACCATCACTATGCAACCCCTGCCTTCCCAGAAACCAAGCGCACCCTAAGGATCACTGCTGAGATGCAGACTCTAGTTTCTGAGCTCTCTAGTTTCCAGAAACTCTGATTTCTAAGCTAGGGTAGCACTCATTTCTCTGAGACAGGCTGATCTACTGTCTTGTCCAGACCAGGTGACTGGACACTTCCGGTGTCCTGGCCTCTCTACTCCAGACTCTGCAGTGCAGCCTCCTCTTGCCTGAGGGGAACTCAGCTGTGATTTGTGAAGCTGATCGCACTCCTTACAGGTCTTCCCCAACAAGAGGCTTTTGTTTTTGTCCTATCTGCCCTACAAAGCACCTGTTTCTGAGGATGCTTAAAAGGTCCTGAAAACCTGCAAGCTGAGATTCATTTTTAACTCCCCACACCCCTCAGTTGCTATTGATAAAAAAGTTTCTGCTTTCCTTGGGCATAGAGCCATGTCTACCTGAACCAGCAGAAGGAGACAACAGGAGCTGGCTGAGAGAGCATGCTGCCCATTTCCAGGCTCTGCGTTGGAGCAGCTCTAGTCAACCCTATGGACCGGACACCTTGCAGACACCTTCCTAGGGTAGCTCTTCCCATTCACATGCCCTGTGTCAAGGGATGAACCAGGCCCTGCATCCAGCCACGGAACCCAGTCAGGAGCAAAAGGAGATGGGGCCAGGGACAGAGTTGGAGACAAGGTACCACAGACATCAAAGAGGTCTATCAAGATGGCACTCTCCGACACCTCCAAGGTTCCATGCAGGAGACAATGCAGAGGTGGGCACACCTCCAAAGGGAGTGATGGAACTGAAGGCCCCTTGGCTCCTCAGTCCATGGCTGTGGGGTGGCAGAGGAGAGCATGCAGCGCTGGCCACTGGAATCAGCCTAATAGTCTGTTCAAAATCCTGACAACCTGAGATTGCTCACTGTCAGCATCCACACAGTAAGTGCAGACAAGTGAAGAACTTGTTCCTGATCCAACCTAAATGCTAAGGAGGATGCTCACTTTGCTATTACAGCCTGTGCCACATCTGCCTGATGCTGACGTCAATTCTTGCCTTCAAGAGAAAAGCAACAATTGATATTGTCTCCCTGCACTGATTTCTTACTTGCTTCCAGGTGAAAATAAAGGTGATCTTTAAACCATGTCTTCATCTGGAGGACTCGGTAGGGGTTCCTCATCTCCAGACTTCAAAGCTGATATGACACCTACTCGGATGTCTTTCCCTGAAGCCCTCAAACTCCTCTCACCCCCTCGCAGGGGCAAAAGAGGCTGTGGTAAAATACCTCCACTTCTCATTTCATTTGCTGTGAGCACCTGCAGTGAGGACCATCACACACAGGGAAACCTTCTTGAGTTAATTATTCCCTTTTCTTCTTTTTCTCTTTTTTTTTTTCTCTTGGATGATGTCTGTTATGGCAAAGGCACCTGCCAGCTAGAAATCGAATGCCAAAGCCCCCAGATGCACTTACAAGAAGTCACTAACCCATGAGCTGACACTATGGCCAGCTAACATTGAGATGTGTCTTTGAACTGGTGGTCTTGACATGCAAGCCTTTGGGAAGCCATTTGCTAATTCCCCTGAGTCACTCGCTCCCTCTGGCTGTTTTGAAATTCATATCTAATGAGTGGTTTGGGTGAAGGAATTCTAAAAAGATGCAAACAGTTCTTTTGCCAAAATAAAGAGATCCAGAGCTGTGCTCATAAACATATAAATCACTTCTAGTTTTTAGCTTGCCAAGAAGATACTTGTTTCTTTATACAAATTTGGGGGCAAGCAGGGTGGAGGACTGGGGCAGGAGAGGGAGAAGGAAACAGCATATTATGAAGAAGGAGCTAAATGAAATATCCTACTGCATCTTTCCAAAGGTAACATATTTGTTTCTTAGAGTAGGACACTAGGGGCACTGGTGGCCCTCTAGAAAGTCTCCAGAAAAAAAAAAAATGGTGAAAAGCCAATCAGTGGAAAATCTCTTCAAAGATTTTCTGGGGTTTGGCTCCACAAACAATGATCTGCAGCAAATTAATCAATTCTGTTTTCTCTCAAAGTGAGAGATGTGATATCTGGGCCAGGCAGGGAGATGAAACCATCTGGAGGTGGAGGGAGCATGCCCGCTCTCCCTTCTTTTTGGGAACTCCTCCAATCCACGCCTTGTTGGTGATCCCATTATAGTGGCCGTGTAGGCTGGAAGACAGAACCAGGGAGGCATGAGGTTGAGGAGTTGTGTGGGGAGATGAGCATGGGACACTGGAGATGGAAGGCTAGGAAGGAGATGGACCCAGTGGCATACTAAGAACATTGCTATCCTGCCAACTTCTTCCCTGTTTGATCAAGACTCAATAGATAGCATTAAAACTTAGGATTTTTACTTTCCATTCATCCTGCATTGGAGATTGTGAGTCCCTACTCCACTGGGATGGGAGGTGCCAACCGCTGGTCCAGTTCCTGCATCCCTCCCTGTCACCACCAGTCCCCCCAGAGCACACCACAGCTCTAAGTGGGGACAGTACCCGGGCTCCCTGTGCACCAGGAAGACCCTGTCTGGGAGAACCTGTTCCACCAATTTCTGAAGGGTGATGTGAGGCTGCGGCACTTGAGTGTCTCACCATGACACCCAAATGAGACAAGAAGGAAACCTGCAAGAGAAGTCAGCTTTGAAGGCCACCAGATTAAATCATATGCTGAGTTTCCCCTGGATTGTCATGGGGCCCTAGCAAACAAGGCTCTTCTCCAGGCACATCCCTCTTCACGGTGTATTTGCACATCTTTAGAGGTGCTTGTCTGTTAGCTTGCTACTTGAGCAGGACTTTTATGGGACAACAGAAAAGTGGCATGACTCACCTGAAACAAATCCATAGGGTAACCCTTGAATGGCTCCAAAGATGGAGCTCACCTGTTTGCAAACTCCCTTGTAGCAGCCCTCTTGGAAACCAGGCTGTTCATCTAATCCCTGTGGCATTTGCTTTGCCTCCCCAACACTCTCAAAGGACAGGTTTCACTCAGAAGAGCCCACACTGTTTGACCAGACCAGCATATAAAGATTGATCTGGAAGAAAGACAAAAATATTTCCTTGTCCACCTCCTTGTCCCAGACAAGCTCCAGGAAGCAGGCTGGGAGCAAGGAGAGCCCAGTGCCGAGCAAAAGTGCCTGTAGCCCTGGAGCTGTGGGCTCTGGGCAGGCTTCACTTGCCTGTGAAGGGGTGTCTTTGCTTTACCAGTCACTTGTGCAGGAGCTGGGAGGTGGGGAACCTGCTCCATGAGAAAGAAGCTGCTCAGAGGCAAGAGGTTCCTC
Organism: Crypturellus tataupa; assembly: GCA_034781795.1. Classification (NCBI taxonomy): domain Eukaryota; kingdom Metazoa; phylum Chordata; class Aves; order Tinamiformes; family Tinamidae; genus Crypturellus; species Crypturellus tataupa. The sequence goes on along the minus strand of JAWLRI010000217.1, from coordinate 850,917 downwards.
TGGAACTTGTGCTAACTGCATTTTTTCCCAAATAAAGTCTTCTAACTTGGTCAAATTTGAGTATATTCCAGGGACACAAGACAAATCTCAGACTCACTTCTTCCCCACTTGCCAAATTTCAAGCTCTTGCTTCAAAGGCAGATTTTTAAAACAAAATAAGGACAAATGCTTTATTTTTCCCTACCCTGGTTCTTGAAAACAGCTACGCTCTCTGGCTGAAATTTCTCCCCCTCTCTCTTCCCCCTCAAATTTAATTAGAGGTTGCAACTCACCCTGCAAAATTCCCCCACAGCCTGGAACAGCTGACAAAGTTAGGACAACTTAAGGCAGGATTTTCGGAATGGAAAAGCATCCCAAAATGTAGGGGATTATTCAGGCACCCTATGCCCAAAGCACATGGGGACTATTTGCAGCACATTCAGAGAGCAGTCACTTTTTTTATTGGATACTGAATATCTGCTTCATTCTTCTAGGGGATCTTTACCCTTTTTTTTTTTCAACTTGCGGAAGCCAAGCAGATAACCAAAGCCATTCCTCACTTTCACAGCAGATAAGCTAATTGTCGGATGTGCCCTTTGAGATAAGCGGATCCTCGGTTTATGAGAAAACATGTGTTCTTGGGAAATGCAGTCACCGAGACTTGATGCATGTGATAACCCAAGGATGTGGATGTGCAGGCTCCCTTCCAGGGAAACTTCGGAGTCTGCTTCTGGAGTTTCACTCAGTGCAGATGGCAGCTGCACGAGGCCATGGAGATCACCACAGCAGCATCTTTCCAATAGGGGTATTTTGAGCAGCCCCAACCCCACCTTGACTTAAACTTCCCTTGTTTGAGGGCAAGCTCCACTCCAAACCTTTGCCTGGGGCTGATGCTGTGCTGGGCGCTGCTGGGCTGCAGCAGGGAGAAGCACGCTCGGGACGCGCAGGGGACGCGGGCACAGCCACGGCAGGCACCGCGACGCTCTGGTGTTGCGCACTGGGCTTTGGCACCGGCCTGGCCCTCAGCAGCAAGGTGTCCTGTACAGCGAGAGCTCAAATTGACTTCGTGGGCAGACATTTGTTCTCCCCCTGGGGAGCTGGCGCAAGGGGACAACCTGCCCCTCTGCATAGCAACAACAGCAGTGGCCTGAAAGTGCTGCAGCCGGGATGCAGCACGTGGCCGTGCAGGCATGTGCCCCGCTTCCCCCGACCGCCCAGCCTCCACAGACAGGCACTCACTGCCCTCGCTCCGGTAAGAGCAGGGCACCTCGTTCCAAAGTGCCCAGCGGGCTGGAGGGGACGTGCCGCTGTCCCGGACAAATGCAGAGCCAGCATAGCCTGTGCCCTGCCAGGGCTGTGCAGTGGGGCATGGCATACTGCCACCTCAGGGCTCCGGCACTCACATTTGGCCTGGGCTCCCCCGGGTGGGCACTCGGTGGGGCACGCAGGCCAGAGAGGGCAAGGGGGACTGGTGGGAGCAGGAGGTCTGAGGGCAGGGCTGCTCTTCCCCTTCCTCAAAGCCTCTGAGAGAGGAGGGAAGTGAAGAGGGAGCCACAGCACCAGAGGGGTTTAACCCCCAGGCCCTTCTGTCCAGCCCTGTGGAGGATGCTTGGGGGTGCTGCAGCACTCCGGCAACAGGAGAGGCTGGAGGGAGAGGATCTGCCTGTCTGCCCCGCACCGTAAAGCTCTCAGTGTGGCCTTGCCCTCCCACACACACAGCAGCTTTGGTCAGGCCAGAGCGGGGCATCTCACCCACACGGTGGGGCAGCCTCCCAGCCACCGGCGGGGATGTCCCCCCAGCACCTCCCTCGCAGAGCCACCCCGCACAGCCGGCACCTGCGGAGAGGAGCACACAAAGGACCTCTGCATCCCCCAGATGCTGCTTCTTCCCCCGTGCCAAGGAGCTCCCCAGTGAGCCTTGTTCCCTGCCCCCCAGGCAAGCCACCCTCACTCCACTCCTCTTCTGTCCTTTCCCTCCCTCCCTCTGAACAGTCATCACTCACCAGGCTTTGATTACAGCCACAAAGGAGCCTTGGAGGAATCATGGGGAAGCTGGAGGGAGGTGGGCAGATGATGAAAGAGCTGTCAAATGGGATTAAACAGTAACCGTCTCCCCTACTGCTGGGCAGAGGGAAGGGGGACAGATTGTACTGGATTGTAATGCATGAGCCCTCCTGCTGCTGGAGCCTGCCAGGCCCAACCTCCCCGCGGGCTACTGGCTGCCCATGCCACAGTCAGTGGGCCAGGGTGGCAGCTCGCAGTGGCAGGAGGCTAGGGCTCATCCCTGCGCTGCAGGTGATGGGCCCGTGATGTGGGGCTGCAATGCCTGGGCAGCAGTGGCGGAGGATGGGTGCTCTGGGGTGTAGACAAGGAAGCGGGATGCAGGGAGAGCGTGTACAGAAGGCTGGGCGGCAAGAAGGGCGCTGCCGAGCTGCTTTCAGTGAGGGAAGCATCTTTGCAAAAACACCTGAGCACAGACACCAGCACCACCTGCAACTAATGGCCCTCAGCAGTTCAGAGGAGAGCTCTGCCCATTGCCAGCCACCACCTTCAGTGCTGATGTCCCATCAGGACTCAGCCTGCAGGGCATCTGCTGTTCCCGACATTGCCATTGCCACCCCAGTCACCTCCCTGCAAGAACATGATCTGGCAGGTGATGCTTCTCCCTCATCCTTCTCACAACAAGTTGTCTAGAACCACCTCTCTTTTCTTGGCCTCAGATGGGCCAGGGGAGCAGGTCTCGGCCAAGCAGGAGGACAGGCATGAAGCAGCCTGGACAGGAGCATAAGGATCAGTGACTTTCCCTACTTCTCCTCAACACCCATCAGAGCATCACAGTGACAGGTCCTGCAGGTGAAGAGCAAGGGAAGTCATGATCCTGCACAGGCATCTTACATGTGTCCCTTGCTCTGCTGAGTGGCTCCTTGAACATGTTTAGTTCCTCGTCCCACCAGCTGTGGGAAGAGTCACCAGAGGGAGACTCCCTCCTGCCTCCAGTCACCCCTCATGCTGGCCTGGGCCTGCTGGCCCTCATGGGGCCTGGCTTTGCTCCCCGAGCATGAGCGCTGCAGCACAGCGGCCCACATGAGTGCCACTGCCCGTCGCGGGAGCCCCCAGCGCGCGCGCATTCACACGCACGGCCCCCGTCCCCCAGCGCACCATGTCCTCACCACCCACCCCGCCAGCGCCGGCTCCACTTTCTCACAGCACCCTCCTTTCTGTGCCATTCGTCATGGCCCCCCGCACAAAAGCTGGGCAGAGAAAGCAACAAGGAATAGGAAAAGGAAGGAAGATAAAGGAGGGGGAGGAAAGAGAGAGAGAGGGAGAAGGAGCAAGCAAGGACGAAAGAAAGAGGGAGGACAAAGAGTGAAAAGAGCCAGGTCCATCACGGAGCCAGTGCGAGGCGGCAGGAGGGAAAATAATTAAATAAACGCGCAGCTCTGCATCTTGCGGGGCGCGCGAGACAGGCCGACCATGGCTGAATGCTAAACGCGGGCCACACAATCGCCCGTCCTGTGGCCCAGGAAGCTGCATCCAAAGCATCTCGTGTTTATTCATGAGTGGCGCTGCTCGTCCCGCCCACGCTGTTGTCTCCGGGTATCAATCACACTGCTTTTATTTGGGGGCATCTGTTGAGGCCCCGTGGACAGCCCAGGGGTAACAAATGAGGTGTTGGGGCCCAGGAGAGGGAGCCCGGTGCTGCACTGCTCTTGCTGCGCTCTCTGTGTTCCTCTGCCCCAATTTATGCGGCCTGGATGTGAGGTCTGCGCCCAGGGTGGCAACGCCATGGCAGGCTCCTGTCTGTGCAAAACACTGAGCAATGGCACCCAGACAGCACAAGCAGAGCAGGCTGCTCCAGGGGTCCAAAGGGCGTCTGGGCACCCCAGAGCTGCGTGATCAAGGCATGGAGCCTCAGAAAGTGCTCCCTCATGGAGACAGTAGCTGGAAAGAGCAGGAAACCGCAGACTTGTTCCCATCATAGCTCCAGAGGCGGCGTTATTCTGGGCTGTGTCGTCTGCCCTGAAAAAGGGCAAAGCCTGGCTGTGATGAGCATCGCATCAACCAAATCCATCAGGGAGATCAGAGAAGTGAGAGGGGTGGGCGGTAGCACTGGGGTGAATGGATCTGTACTGGGATTTGGTCGTGTCAAGAAACTCAGATAATTCACAATGCAGAAGCTCAGAGAAATAAGCAAGTCACTGGAGTGTCCTGGAGACATAAAGATTTACAGGGCACAGACGTAATGAATGGCAGCCAGCAGGTCATGTCAGAGAAACCTGGCATCTCTTCTGTCTTCAGGCTTGGGTGCAGGTTTAGTTGGCAGAGGTGGCTGAGCTGATGCAGACAACAAAATAATAAAAGCATCTCCCATCTGGAAGCTGATGCTCATCAAATTCAGCCTTTAAATAAAAGCTACAACCTTATAGCTGACAGGAAAGGTGGTGAAAAAATAAAGCAGCTATCAGTGGCTGACCATGACTGGCATGTGAGCCAGTGCCGTTACCCTGCTTCTGGAAGTGGAGTCACAGCCTCTGTGTGCAGGGTGGGAAGGGGAGCAGGGCTGAACATGCATGGAGGCTCCATCCCAGCATTCTGGTGGCAGACAGTAGGTCTGTCCCATTCCTTACCACCGTCAGATCTGGTGCATCAAGGAGGCTTGGGAAAGCCCTGGGCTGAGACAGCAGCCGTGAAAAGTAAACCTGGCCCAGCAGCTCAGGGAGCAGATGGTGTCGCCAGCGGGGGGAAAAGAGGAGACATCTCCACGTGAGGGCCGGGAGTCAGCGCAGCAGCACGGCTCCCCTGCCAGTACCCGGAGCTGTCTGTTGGGTCAACGAACACATCCAAGTGAGCAAACATAAATCTGATCATCCACAAATGCATTTGTCCTCTGTCTTGCATATAAACGTCAGAGAGCTCACACATCTGCGAGTGCCACAGTGACTAGGAAGATCTCAGCGCTTTGCCTCCACCCCCATCGGCTCAGACTTGGTCCCTGAAGGAAGCTGGCTCAACACTTCTCACAGGAGCTCTATCCAGGAAAGTATTCTTGGAAGGGCATAAGGTTACTGGCTTAAAAGTCGTCTTGTAGCCATATAAACCGAAGTACAGCTGCCAGCTGTACTTCCCTGCCTCCCCTCCTTTCAAGGCCTCAGCAGAAAACACCTCTGTAATCCTGGCCAGGAACTCCTAAACACATCAACAATTACCACGTGCATAGGTTAGTTTCTGCCTCATCTCCCTCTCCCTATGGCCCTGATTGATTGTGTGCACTGCACTCCAATGTCTAGTGTTTAGCAAGGCCTCTAGCAAGCTTGGAGAAGATCCTGTGCACAGAGACAACAGAGCCCCTAAACCAGAGTGTGGCCAGTGTGGCCACAGTTTGGAAACCAGCCCCTACACAAGGTTTGAAGGAAAACCATGGCCCTGGAAACCCTCAGCCTTGGGGACCCTGAAACACCAAGGCTAAATTTACAAGCAGCACCATGCCACGTTCGCGTGGCAGGAGGAGATGGAAACCCTTGCTGCAGCTGGGGCTCCGTGCATGTGGTGGCCCTGTGCAAGGGGCAGCCGTGGGCCGGGAGAGCCTGGGCAGACAAAGACAGTGCTGTTTTCCCTTCTCAACCCCGTGGAGAGCCTGAATATCTCACCACAGGTCACTTGGGGAGAGCCGCACTGGGAACCAGATCTCCCAGAGGTCAGGTGAGTGATTGCACCCCAGTCACCACCCTCTCAATCTGACAGTGCTTGGGATCAGCCCAGCAGTCCTGCTAAAGAATCTACTTTCAGCAAGGTTATTAAATGCATCACTTTTAATTGCCATCCCAGGACGGTGCCACTAGACCACTCGCTGTGTGAGGGAGGGCAAAAGCAGGTAGATAGGAAGGAAATAGGAGGGAAAACCAACATAAGATTAATCCTTGCAAAAACTAAGTATCTTCTGATTGAAATCAGGGAATTTGGGGACCTTAGGGAATCTGGAGGCTGAAAAATCTTATCTGCTTTCTGACCAGGTGCCCTGGGATAGTGCTTTGACTGCAAAAAGTACCATCAAGGGAGAGAGGATGGTTAGCAGATAAGCACCTCACCATCTTGTATTCCAGCCAGTCCACATCCCTGCTCTGCTGGGAGCATGTTTTCCGTGAGCTCTGTGTTTTGGAGACCTCACTTCCCACTAATGAGAGGCTTCCTAGGTTGTAATTCGGACAAGTTGGCTTCAGTTAAGAGAAAACCAGAAGGAAAATCCTTCCAGTCCTTCCGGCTTCTGTAATTGAATGCAAATTGCTCCGTAAATATCTGCAGCCAAACACCCCTGAGGCCACAGAGCGGAGCAGGGAGTGCCTCACTCCAGAAGGGATGGTTTCTACCACAGGGTGATTTTCCCGGCATGCATACTTGGCTCTTCATGACAAAGGGAGGGAGAGGGCTGGGAGGCACCTCCCCAGCCATCATTCTCCCTTCACGGAGGTGATAACAGGGTGGACAACATGTGTGTTCCTCCCACTGCCCCCTGCTGCACTTCCTTGCCCATCACCCTCATCCTATCGCAGATGGGCCCATCTCTGGGGATCTGAGGCCTGTGCTGACTGGGTCAGGGGCTGCCTGGAGAGTCCTTTCAGGCAAGGAAGTGTTTAGAGGAAGAGCAATGACCTGTCTGCGAGCGACCTTCTTCAGGAGAGTAAATGATACCAGTTCTGGGTGGAGGGAGTGAAGAAATTCTGGAAGGAGACAGCTGCCCCTGGCTTGTTTGACATGGGCTATGTGGTGAAGGTGGGAACCCCTGTTTCTCCCTGGAGCCACTCTGGACCCTAGGCATTCTTTGCCCAGTGTCAGAGAAACCTGTCCACAGCCCCTACCTGCCTTTCACATTCATAGCAGGGTGCCTCATTGTAAGCAGGAAGCTGTTACAGGGACGTTGCAATTGCAGCCAACATCCAAGTGTCAGGAATGCAACTTCTTCCCCATCTCTGTTACCACCACTCTCCTCCATGGGGCACAAGAAAGCGGCTGGTCTGAGCTCCAGCGCTCCCTGCTTGGAAAAGAGCGGGAATGACACCAAGAGCATCACCTGGCCCATAACCTGTGAAGAAATCCCACCACAACCTGCTCTCTCCCGGCCACCTGCAATGAGCCACAAAAGAGAAACAGGTCTGGAGAATAGGAGGGATCACAGGGAGCCCAGTGGGGCCATTTGTGCTGGGGTGAGCCCCGACAGGGTTGGCTGGGGTGTGGCCACAGTCAGGAGGTGTGCGGCAAGCAAGGAGTGAAAGGGAGCAAGACAATAAGTGATCTGCCCCACCACTGTCTCTCCAAGAACCTCAATGGGGAACCACTGCTAAGGAGAAACCTTCCAATACGTAACAGCAAGCTCACACAGCAGCTCTGGGTCACCCCGAAGAGATCATCCTCTCTCTTCATCCATTTACAATAAATTCCTCCTAAATGCTCACAGGCCCTGGGACAAGGGATGCTCTGCGCTATGGCCCATGTACCACACTAGCACTGCTGCCCACAGGCTGTGTATGAGCACGGAGACACCAGCGCACCACTCCTCCAGCCTGGTGGCACATGCAGTGTGATGAGGAGATGCAGCGAGCCTTCAGCCTCACCCCAGCTGCCAACAAGTTCCTCCATCGCTCAGGCTGTCCTGTCGCACCAGTGGGAAGAGGCATCTCCAAGCACCCAGCGCGACCCAGTGACAAGATGCAAATGTCACATGCGTACAAATGCAGTAAGCTGTGAACTCAGTGCGGCACAGGCACATGCAATGAGATCGCTAGATACACAAACATGCTCCCAGGGAGACATTCAAGCAGGCAAAGGGAATGGTCCCAGATGCCCAAACTTGCTAACAGACAGATGCAAACATTGAGCAAGACAGCCAGGGTCCTGCGACATGTGCGTACACACAGTGAGACACATCCATATACAATACCTCATTAAACATGGGCAGGGTACAGCCCCAGATTAGGTCTGACTGGGCTGTGGGCACCAGGCCAGGCTGCGATCAGAGTTCGAATTCAGCTTTGACAGTCCTGAAATCTCACAAACTGTTCTCATGCGTTTCCATTTCTCTGAACTGTCAGCTGTCACAGAGGAACTTCAGGGCAATCCTGGTCTAGGAGAGGGGGTTAAAGTCCATCTACTCCCCAAAGCAGGTTCAGATCTAGCAATCCGAATTCAAAGCACTTTCTCTGTGCTGCAAAGGGGATTCCAGCTGAAGGCTCTTGCACATCAGACCCTTCTCCGCAGTGTCCGGGATCCACTCATGCACCAGACACATGTTGGGGCTGTAGAAAGCGATGCTGATGGATTAGCAGCCCTTCTTCAATGTGCTGCGAACACAAGGAGACAGGAGCATGGGAAGCTTTTCAGAGTAATTAATTTCCTTCATTCTCACACATGCATTTCCTCCCCAGCTTTAATCTGAGGATCCTTCTCATTGCTAATCACTCGTCACAGTGACTGCAGCGATGGCACTGGTTCCCAGTTGGAGCTCAGCAATGCTCCAGGGTAGCTCTGGTGAGGATCCTGGGGCTCCTGAAATACTCAAGACCTCTTAGCTCAGCCAAACTCATCAAGACCTCAGGGCAAGGGCAATGCACATCACCTTGCAGACTTCCCCCAGGTTGCTCTCGGAAAAGTGACAGGACACATCTCCCTTCATTGGGATGCTCTGCCTTATCAGGGGCTTTGCTGCCATCTCTCAGCGTGATGAGGAAACACAGCAAGGGAGCTGATACTCCCAACCTGGTCCTCAGAGATCGTCTTGTAGCCTGGGACAACCTGGTCCTCAGAGATCATCTTGTAGCCTGGGAACAGCCTGCTCTGGCCCATCATTTCTCCTGAGCCTGCAGGTCACTGCTGATGCAGCCACGGTGTGACCAGCATCTTCACAGGACAGCGGTCCCCATCAGGGATGGTGTGAGAAGGGAACCAGGTAACCGCAACGCAGGGGTTCACAAGGGATGAATGTGGAAGGATTTCTCACAGCTGCCAACCACACTGGCCTGGCAGAGGCCTTCACACCAGTGTACAGCCTCTTGCTTTATCTGGGGTCTGTGGAGGAGTGAGGGGGGGGAACGAGGGTTGAGGAAATAAAAAACCCATGCAGCCTTTCCATTAAAAAAAAGTCTGCTACAGGTTTGTGATATTTTGCTAATTCTTTATAAATGCATAATTTCAAGAAATAACAAGTTCTCTACTTGTCATTGCAGAAACAAAACTTCCTGGCCCATAGCTGGCTTCTCCCATCCGTTATCTCACTGTGTCGGCAGCAAGTTGCCTCTCAGTAGCTAAAACACTGTCGAACCTGCCTCCTTTCAAGGCTCTGTACCTCCCTTCTAGTCCAGTTTGAGTCCATTGAGTCGGTGATGTTGCCTTGCCGACTCCAGCTCCAAGCCACCCATCTCCTGTCCCCACCTGGAGCCTTCCAGTGTCCTTCCTTGCTCCCATTCCTTGCACATCGCTTTTGCTCCTACTGCTAACACTTCATTTTCCATTCCCATCCTGTGGTCAGACTACCATGCCTGGCCCTTCTTTCCAGTTCAACAAACCTTCCTCCCTCAAAATCGGAAAACCTCTGCATCATCCCAAGTCCAGTGTATAGGGGAGGGATTACTCTTTGTGCTAATTTTTTTTTAACCTCCTAAAGGTTGGTGGTTGCTGTAACAAGTTGTCTCCGCAGAAAACAAGGCTGAAGAGATCAGGGATGGGCAATGAACCGCTGTGGCTCGCCCAAAGCGAGCTCTGACTGTGATGCTGCTCTTCCCATCCCCATGTCTCTTCTGCCATGCACATGACCAGGCCTCTCTGAGAGCAGCCAAGTCAGCAGCCAGTGAGATGGGGTTTGAGTCAAGAAGGAGTGCTGATGCAGCAGAAGGTCACCAGGCCTAAAGGGATGGTCAGGCATAAGGACCAGGCATCCCTGTGGAAGGAGACAGATCATCCACCACCAGCTTGTGAGAGTGTCTTGCCTTTTCTTCTTAGGACAGGTAATGAATGCCAGCAAGGCAAGCAGTCACCCAGATTGGCTGCAGACACGGAGCAGCAATTCCTTCTCCACATAATTTCTGAGTGTGACCATAAACTCTAATTTGCCCAGCTTCTCCTTCATGAATGCCAGATGGACTTCAGAGCCCGTATGAGCATCCTGGAGGGAAGGGAAGCCAGAGTGTCCCCAGAAACCAAATCTCCGGTGCCAAGCCTGGGAAAGAGGAACACTTCACATCTTCATTGTGTCACCAAGTCCTCAGCGGTACATAGCAACAGGGAAATGCAATTATTGAGACAAATGCAGCTGCCTCCCACATGAAGGAAACAGAACTGGCCAAAGCCAGGAAGCTCAGGATGGGGGGGATGACGAAAATTTTCATTAAATACTTTTTTCATGACAGTAGAGCTAAGAATGCAGTTCCTTCTGCAATTACACTGCACGCGCGTGCAGGCACACACACACAAAACAAACAAACAAAAGCCCTAACACACCCTGAGGTCCTCCAGCAATGCCTTGAACTGGTTTGTGGGAGGGCTCTCCTACAATGCCACCATCTCCATGGCTGCTCCTCTCCTGCCTTGACAAAAGCAAGTGTTACACATGCCTCAAGAAGCCAGTCCCAGAGCCAGTAACTATGGCCCATTTGCTGTTCTTTCCATTGTTCAGCCTTAATGAATTGCCAGTGAGGGATGACCTTTGTGTCCCTCCTGAACAAAGAAACAAATACAGTTCTCAAAATTACAGGGCAAAGAAAACATGTCAGATTGCATGATGGCCACAGAGCTACTGAACGTGCCATTGACAAAGACCACGAGAGCTCCAGCAAGCCAATGAGGCTAAAGATCTGCTGTAATCAGGGAGGAATTAGGAGAGCTCTGGGTGGAGGTGACACCTCAGATGGAGAAGATGGACCACCCTGAAGAGCTCTGGAGCCCAGAGCCTTGCAGGTGCATCCCAGTGGCTCAGGTTTTATCAAGATCAGCACAAAAAGTCTCGAAGATCTCATCTTAGATGGTATCCCGATCTGTGAGCACCTAGAAAAGGGGTCATACCTGTCCCGAAGAACTAACTACCTCCATGCAGCCATGTAGTGTGTGGGCCACATTGCCAGCCAGGAGAGCTCACCCATTTTCTACACATCCAAAACCTCCTCCCCTTTCTGTGAGGTGAGACCTTTTATTTGTCTGTGAGGATCTGGAGTACAGTCAGTGATGTCCACCACAGTATTTCCTTAAGAAAAAATCATCATCCAGATGAATTTTCTGAGATGAAGAATGCTGCCTTGTTAAGGTCATCAGAGAAGAGTTTGAGGGCAAGATTCTGAGAACAGAATGAGTGCATCTATGGGCTAGAACAACTGATGAAGGATGATGTTATGGGTATCTAGCCTACCACAACCACCACTGGCCAAGATCAGAAGATGCAAGAGGAACCCAGGAGAGTAGAAGGGACCAGGAAGGTATCACCTCAGAGTCGGTTGCACCAATTGGAGCCAAAGTCCACAGCTGCACCACTGTTTCAGTGCTAGGACTGAACTCTGAAACACCAAGTCTTGAGCTGATTCAGGGGGATCAGCAGCATGCCTGTTACTTTTCCTCCCTGCATCAGCTATCCAGGGTTATCTCGTCATCATTCCCTGTGTCTGTGACTCAGCTGCCCTACACCTGCCCTGACTGCTGGTTTGGGGGCTCCAGTGAAGGTGGGTACAGCAGCAGTCAGATCCAGCTGTTGTTGATTTATTTTTAAATTCTCCTTTTTTGCCTCCTCTTTCCATGGCAGCTCTGAGTCTTCAAGGGCGGAGAGACTTCACTGACATCGAGGCTGTGCATTTGCCTGAGATGTCTAGGCCACTTGAGATCTCCCTCCATGGCCCCCTCATCTCTAGGCTTTAGAGGAGATGAAGCTATTTATCCAATACTTTCTACTTTTCATTATGTTGCAAACTATTTTCTGTATCAACTGCTCCACCCAAATCCCTGCCAATGTCCAAACATCTGCAACTCCTTAGCAAGTGGTATTCCCTTTATTTCATTCTCACTGCTGGAGTTAACCTTCCTGCTTCCCAGCCATCTAGAGGCATACACTGCACATCTCTTGGGGTTTTGTTTTTGTTTTTTTTTTTATTTTATTTTTTTTTCTACAGCGTCTGCTCTGCTGAGCATCTAAGGTCTCGTATCCGCTTCATCCCCACCAGTTGCAGTAAAGGGAAGCTTCTGCTCATGGACAGTAATGCTGCTTTGTGGTTCTACAAGTGTTAATACTGCAGTCCTTGAGCTGTGGGCACATGAACATTGACTTGTTCTCTTTCCTCACATGCTTCTTCATTTAGGAGCTGTTTTTTCCATGGATTTCGGAGCTCCTGTAGAATGTTTAAGCCACTGCTGCTTGTGTGCAGAAGCACAGCTTCCATCAACAGCTGGTGGAAAGAGCAGGAGGATCTTCTCCCTGCCTTCTTTGCTCATGATGGCAGCTGCCAGCTCTTTCCCTCCCTCCCTTTGAACCAACTTTTTGCTGAGGCCTGTCATTCCAAAAGACATCCACCTGTGCAAACACAGTGGTTTACCCTTTTATTCTCACATAGAACCACCATTCTTCTTCCGTGACACCTGGCAACATACACTGTGTCCAGAGTTAAGCCCTCCCCATCAACTCTCACTGTGACTTTCTCTCAACATGGACACACTCCATGTTTCTTCAGCTAACAAATCCTCTTTGGGTAGACCTTTTGCCCTGTCTATACCAGTTCTCACTCTGCCATTCTGTGCTTGTGACCAGTTGCGAGGGACAATCCTTCCTCGCATGCCCTCTTCACAGTGACCAGGCAGCCTACTCAGATGCAGGATAGTTGCCTTCTCATGTCTCATCCATTTAGAATTCCACGTGGATGCCTGTGCCCAGTCATTTGAACACCCATGCACAAATTGCTTGGAGTTCTTTCATTCGTTAAATACTCCAGGAGCAATTCTGAGTTGCCTCAAAACACAGGGCTACCTCACTGACTCTTGATATCTCCTTGGGAATCTGCAAGTGACTGGGCAGGAGAAGGAACTCTCCACCCACCTGCCCCATATGGTGGCCATGGGATACTATGGGCACGGAAGGGCAGCAGAATAGCTGGGGTAGTGTTGTTTCACGTCACACACTCTGCACCAGCTCGGGCAGAATCAGTCATTGAAGAAATAAAGGACAGATGTAAGCAGTGGTGGAGTCATGCCGCCTCCTACGAGCAAGAAAAAGGAGTCGGAAAAAATGACATGGGAGTTTTCAATCTGAGGACACTCCTTCTCTGATCAGTGTTTGGGTACGGGAAGCAGTTGGAAAGTGAAAGGGGTTGATACTTTTTCTGGCAGTTGAGTTCAGCAGGGGTCAGAGCTAATCCAAGCAGAGCCGACAGGAGGGGAGGGAAGTGGTAGAGTGAGTCAAGCATTGACACGCGGAAAGGTAAAAGCTGTGTCAGACACTCTCAGGAGGGAGGAAGCAAATGTATAATCAAAACAAAACTGGCTGGAGCTCGTGTGGTTGATGGTGGGTCTGCAGAGGGTTCTAGTTTTACATTCAGCTGCCGCAGGGAGCATGCATTGAGAACAGGGCTCAGGGTGCTGCTGTCATGGGCCATGGTGCCCGCCTGTATGTTGGCAGGAGAGGGACTATTTTAATTCACCCATGTTCCAGGTAAAGAGGTGCCTGGCCTCAAATGTGCCAAGATGCCAACAGTCCATAGATCAGCTTGTGGATGGTCTGGATTCATTTTAGGTCTCCTCTCCGAGCAGGACAGGGATGGCCTGATAGACATGGATCAGACTGTGGATCATGTTAAGACTGCTGTGACATCCCAGCAACACTCAACACACATTCCCCAGCCGTATGTTTGCCCATAGCTCCAGCCATTGGAGTTGTTGTTACCAAGGAAAGCTCAGCACCCTAGAAGGAGCAGAGACCAGAAGAAACTCAATAAAAACGAGCTGTAGCTCTGCAGGCAGCGCTATCACCTGCTGTCTGTGCTGAGTAGCTCCCGTCCTGGCTCAAGACAGCCTTGTAGTAGTCCAGAAGTCCCATTTGGTGTAAAAACCTTCCAGCGTCAGCCTTCAGGTTGCATCCAGCTGTAACAGACACTACTGGAGTCCACACCTAGCAGTGGTAAGTTGAGCAGAGTCAACAGTCTTTTTGTGGACAAACATCAACAGGTCATGTTGGAAGCTTCTGCAGACACATCATTCTGCGTTTAATTTGGGGCAGCACACAAGTGCAGAGAACTAGAACTGATCTAGATCCAGGATGAGATTGTTGCCTGCTTGACTGTTAACGGGAGTTGACTTGACAACTCAATTGTCAAGTCAATTTTAGGCACAGACCCAAATCACAGGATGATACTAAGCAGCATGTGATAATAAAATCAACACTAGGCAGCCAGAGTCCGTTTGCTTTAGATCAGGGGGATTAGTAATTTTTTTACTTACTTGTTAACAAACAGTGGGATATTTGTATGGAATTGTTTGGACCAATCCACCTTCCAGAGACTGGTGTCATTTTTTTTTCCTTACACATACTTTGTGCTCATCTTAAATTTGGGCTGGGGGAAAAAGATAATTTTATCCTCTACAGGTATCTAAAAATCTATAAGGTATGGTTTGCTTGTGATCATGATTTTTCTGTCCCAGGGGATTATAAGCATTCCTTTCAAAATAAAGTGAGAAACACAAAACACACTGATGTTAAGGACATGCAAGTACAGAAATGCACATGCACTGTCCCACCAACCAGCCTGGGGAATCCCACTCCTGGGACACTGTCTGCATTTGCAGGGTTGGAATAAATGTTCCTTAAACAGATGCCTGGCCCTGACCTTTTCATTTATCCAGTCTTCAGCCTTGTACCAGATCTAGGAAAAACAGACACTGAAAAATCTTAAAGCAATTTCAGCAACAAACATTCACGGGATTGGAAAAAAAGTCTTGCACATACAAGCAGTCTGTGGCATTTCAGTTTCTTTACCTATGTCTTCTATTTTTAAGATTTTGACTCTTGGAGTTTCTGAGTCTTTAGGTCATGCCTAAAGTGAATTACGTATCCATTTTTTTTCCGTGACTGCAAGAGATAGAATCTTCCTTTTCCTTGCTAAAAAAATAATGAAATGAAATGAAATGAAATGAAATAAAATAAAATAAAATAAAATAAAATAAAATAAAATAAAATAAAATAAAATAAAATAAAATAAAATAAAATAAAATCATAGTGGAAGTCTCAAGGTTGGTCCTTAGGAGATATTTCCTGTAGCAAATGACTCAGGAAGGATGATCTGGCCAGCTGCAGTGCAAAGTCACAGCCGTGGGACACGTGTCCTTATTCCTAACCTCCACACGGTCACCCAGTAGCTGCGTTCCAGAGCAGGAGGGGATTTCCCAAATTGTGGTGGAGAGGAGAGGGGAGAGGAGGTTGGAGGCGGAGCAAGGGGAGAAGACTTGATGCGACCATCATATGCCTCAGAAATGTAATATAATGGGTGGATGATGGTTTTTGGCCTTGGGGAATAGCCACACTTTGCATTTCGCCAGCACCAAATTCACATACAAAACTGCAAGGTATAATTCCAGATGGCTCAGCCATGAGGACAACTGAAGCCCCTCCTAGTGCTAGTGCAAGCACCGGACCTGCAGCCTTTCGAAAGTGAGTCCGACCTTTTGGCATAAAAATGTTCCAGCTCCAGCAGGCTAATATGCGAGCAGGGCCGAGCCAGGGTCCCATGAGCCTAACCACACAGCATCCAAGGGGTTAAGAAAACCAAACCTGCCACAAGAGATTTGAACAGAAACTCCACTAGAGACCTTGAAATCCTGTTAATTGATGCCACACATGTGCTGCATTTAACCTCTGCCCTTTGCTGTAATAGTTTACACAAGTGGCACGAAGGCCGATGTTTCCTGATGTATGGGATTGCCGTGCGATGCTCATAGCGCTGCAGTCTGCCCCCAGGGACGGTGAGGCCTATGCTGTCCTCCGCCAGCTCTGGTGGACACCCCGATGGTGAGCTGTGGCAGCATGGCTCTCTGTCGAAGCCCTAACCAGATACATTTGCTTGGGAACTTACTTCACTGAGTCTCTTCTTCCTCGTCTGAGCAAGGAGGTCAGGTCCTCACCTGTTCACATGGCAGTGAGATTCTTAATGTCAAAGTTGTTTGTGAAACGACTTTTAGGCATATCACGTCTCAAATGCTTGAACAGGAATCAGGCTCTGTTTGAGGGCAAATCTTGGACAAAGGAAGAGTTATGAGTTCAGTTACTCAGCCACTTCCAACAAAGTAAATACAATCCCTTCAGCTGGTGCCCAGGAAGGTAGTATCTCATCAGTGTTCCCAAGGGTTGCTGGGCCTTGCCCTGGCATGGTGGAGAGATGACTACTCTTACTGCTGTTCAATGCTACTACTGTGGGAGCAGCCTCTTCTCAGCTCTGCTAATGCTAGTCTTGTTCCTTGTCGCTTGAGAAAGACACTCTAGAGTCAATACCAAAAACACAAAAATCAAAAGAGTCATAGCCATTGTCAGGCCCTATTATACCCAGACAAAGGATAGGGTAAACTAGTCCTCCCAGGTTTAGCTGTCTTTAAAATACTGAAGAAAAACTTACTCCGTGAATGTGAGGCCAGAACTAACGTGGAGCCTGATTCTTTGCTGTCCTTCTGGACTTTGTTTAGTCCCATGCAGCACGCAGAGCAAAGTGGGAGTAATGTGGGTCCCGTCTGGGTCATTGACACTTCACAATATACCTGCAAGGAGGCAAGTAGCCTCCCCAGCATGGCTGAGAAAGAAGTTACCTATTTCCAAGAAACCAAGGAGAAATGTGCCTCTCTGCCTCATCAGAAGCCTTTTCAGCTCCCAGAGTCTCAACTCTCTTCTAGTTTGTTGAGGTGGACTGTCAAGTGAAATCACAAGTTGACATGCTCTGTGAGGTCTGGGTTCAGAACAAGACTGGCAGGCTTGTCTGAAGATCATCCAAG
This sequence comes from Crypturellus tataupa, assembly GCA_034781795.1. Lineage (NCBI taxonomy): Eukaryota > Metazoa > Chordata > Aves > Tinamiformes > Tinamidae > Crypturellus > Crypturellus tataupa. The sequence continues at coordinate 833,952 of JAWLRI010000217.1, read as the reverse complement.
ACTTTCACTTGCACTTAAATGCAGAGATTTCTCATCACTTCCGAATCTGAAAAAGAAGAACCTGGTAGTTCCCACCAGACATATGTCAAACTTCAGTTTGTTTTCCGTGCTGCCCAGGCTTCAAGGTTTGACAAACTGGAGTTTTATGCTTGCAACAGAGCAGTACAAGACATGCAGGAGGGGAAGATCTCAGGAGGAAGGTAGGAGGCAATGGGACTTTCTGCTACTAGGGAAGGTCCCAGGGGCCACCTGAAATCTAGAAGAGCTAGAGAAGTTTCTTTGCACTTCTATGGGAGTTAACACACCACAAAGGATGAATGTGTCCAGTTAACATGTAACAGAGCTATCTCTTCAAGAAGGCTGAGTCAACTATGAGGTTTTCTCTATAGCTATGAAGGATAGAAACATTACAGTGGAAGTTGAGGCCCTGACTGAAATTTTGAGATGTATGTGATGGATCCACCAAATCCTCAGGCTGGGATTAGACAAAACATTGTACTCATGTCACAAGGGTTGTGCCACCAGGATGACCAATCCTTCGGCCCCTCAGCTACAATGAAGGAGCGTCTTACTGTCAGCACAACACCCCACAATGCAGAGAAAGATTGAAACCCTACCAGTATATCGGGTGAAAAGTGGATTCTCCTTTCTCCTAGAGATGACTAGGAAACATCATCAGTAAGGAGCAGTAGCAGAGGTGGATAATCATATGAAACAACAGTACGCATCATGTAAAGCATATCCTAGCTAAGTTGACATACCATAATTAGCATATCCTCTGGTAAATGAAATAAAATGAAACGAAATGCAGTCATAATGACCAAGAAAATTAAAGATGGACTTCTTATTGTGGTATCAGTGACCATGAAGCACATGATCTGCCATTGGAGAACCCAAAGCTGGATTTATACTGTGGCTTTTTGCATTGCCACTTTTATTGCCATCCTGGCCATAGTGCTTCATGGAATTGGACCCTTTATGATCAAGTGTTTCAGAGCCATGATCAAGTTTTCAGATTGGAAAGAAATGCTGACACTTCTCCATATATCTAAGTGTAGTATCAGCCCATGATGTCAAGTATCATGGAGGCAGAGTTCTTGGAAGCAGGAGACTAATACAATAAGAGCATATCCTTATCTACTCACATTCCTACTTGTCCAATACTCAGAAATAACATTTGTGTTAGAGGCATAATCTAGAAAAATCACCATCCCATGAGGAATGGCAGACTGCTAATGTTTAGATTTATTCCATTTCAAAACATCCTTTCACTCACAAATTGCTCCACAAAAGAAAATTCTTGAAAATTTCTCTTTTGGAATCATACCAAAAGTGGCAAAATAAAATATAAAGATTTTTTAAATTCTATTTGGAAAGTGATGTAAGCACCCTTCTTAATAGCCCCAGCTGGTGGCAAAGTTGGGCAGCAGCGTTTGACTTGTGACTTTGAGTGGCACAGGACAAAACACTCATTCCTGGGACAGGGGGGTGACAGCTCCGTGCTACCACTGGCAGAAGCGGTAGGTTGTGGAGTTACCCCAGGGGCTCATCCTTTAGACAGGAACTCATCACAGTATCCCCAACACCCAGCCATGCAGGCTGCTCAAGGCATAACAGAACTTCTCCCACAAAACCCAGGGGAAGAGGTTTGTAGAGATGGAGGACACCAAGGTTAAATACTGCCCTTCTCTGCAGAGGGCCAGAAATTCTGTTTTGATGAGATCTTAGGGCTATCAAGCTCCAGTGCTGAGCAAATGCTCCATTGTTTTCCCTGCCCAGCATCCCTGGTGTCCTGCCTGCCAGATCCAGGGCACAGTGCTCACATGCCACCCAGCACCAGGCCCTGTCCGTGCAGCATCTCCAAATGGGGGGAAATTCCGGAATCAGGTGCTGAGAGCAGATGGCAGGGAGAGCAAGGGCGAGCCCAGCCACAGCACGAGCCAGCAGGGAGCTGGACGAGACCATCACCCTCTCCCCAAGGCTGCACACGCAGGACCTTGTGCCAGGGCTACCTCCAAAAAAGATCTGGAGTCAGTGCTGCTCAAGTTTGATATCATGAGAGGGAGACAAAGCAGAGAAACTCACCCCCAGGCAGATCAGCGAGCCTCTTATTTTATCTTCAAATGTTCCTGCACGCAGCCATTAAAGCTGCCCAGCCAATATCCCAGAGACAATTCTCTTTGAACGACCGCTTTGTCTGGTAACTTTATTTACACTTTTGATGCCAATGTTTATCCACTCTTTAAAAAGCTATTCAGAGCATCTCCCAAATTAACTTCAGATGTGAGAGCAATGGGAACATTCCCTACATCATATTTCATACACTTTTGTGTTATTTAATTCTTGGAAACTCTTTTTTTTTTTAAATATAAAAATATTTTTTAAAAAATCTCCAAGGTTTAGGAGAGTATAACCTCTCCCTGTGTGGTCTGCAAAATCTGGCTGTAAAGCTCTTTCCTAAAGTTCACAAACTCCATTATAAATCGTCTCCTTGTCTTGCTTATTAGGTTTCTGTTTTTACTGACATACATCCTGGATAAGAAAATATCCCAAATGGCCTCTGCCACCAACAGGCCTGCACCACTGGCATGAGGTGCTCTGCCTCAGGATGGCCAGCACAGTTGCCCTGATGACATCAGGTAGGATGGAGTGGAATAGGATCAGGTGAGATGCAGTGCAATAGGATGGGATAGAGTGGAATGAGACATGATGGAACAGAATAGAATGGGATGGGAGCACCTGCTTTCTCCCTTTCTCAGCAAACCCCTGCTCAGATTTCATCCCTTTTCTTCAAGATCAAAGAACCACAGAAGGCTTGAGGTTGGCAGGGACCTCTGGCAGGGACACTCAGAGCACAGGGCATAGGGTGGTGTTCAGGTGGGTTTCAAAGATCTCTATGGAAGGTAATCAGGAGTAGTCAGCATGGATTCACTGAGGGAAAGTCATATTTGATGAACCTGATAGTCTGCTACGATGAGGTGACTGGCTGGGTGGACGATAGGAGCAGGGCCAGGGAGGGGATCCTGCCCCTCTGCCCAGCTCTGGGGAGGCATCTGGAGCACTGGGGGCAGCTCTGGGCTCCCCATGACAGGAGGGACGTGGAGTTGCTAGAGATGGGCCAGCGCAGAGTGACAAAGATGATGAAGGGACAGGAGCAGCTATCGAGGAGAGACTGAATGAGCGGGGCCTGTTTAATCTGGAGAAGAGAAGACTGAGAGGAGATTTCATCCACATGTTCAAGTACCTGAGGGGAGAGTGTAGGGAGGATGGGGCCAGGCTCTTCTCTGTGGTGGCCAGTGACAGGACAAGGGGTAACAGGTACAAGCTGAACCCCAGGCAGTTCCATCTCCATGTGAGGAAGAACTTCTGTGCTGTGAGGGTGCCAGAGCCCTGGAACAGGCTCCCAGAGGGGCTGTGGAGTCTCCGTCTCTGGAGATCTCCCAAATCCGCCTGGATGCCACCCTGTGCCCCGTGCTCTGGGTGTCCCTGCTGGAGCAGGGGGTTGGACTGGATGATCTTCAGAGGTCCCTTCCAACCTCAACCATTCTTAGACTCTGATTCTGTGAAGGAGCCTCCACAGCCCCTTCGGGCAGCCTATGCCAGGGTTCTGACACCCTCACAGGAAAGTTCTTCCTCACGTGGAGATGGAACTGCCTGGGTTTCAACTAGTACCCAGTATCCCATGTCCTGTCACTGGCCACCGTCAAAAAGAGTTTGACCCCATCGTCTTTACATCCTCCCCTCAGGTATTTGTACATATTGATCAGATCCCCTCTCAATCTTCTCTTCTCCAGGCTACACAGGCCCAGCTCTAATAATCTTTCTTCACATGATATATTAAGTCCCTTAATCATCTTCATTGCTCTACATTGGACCCTCTCTAGAAGTTCCACATCTTGTACTGAGGAGCCCAGAACTGCACACAATGACTTAAGGAAATGGAAATTTAGACTTTCTGCATAGGAAGAGAAAGTCTAGACTGAGCAGGGCGACACTGCTGAGTACCTGGATGGCTGGGGCAGGCCCTCAGGAGGTTGTTGCAGTGGCCTTGCAGACGCAAGCCCCAGTCTCTTGCCTCTCCAAGGGATACACTTGGAGACAGGCCACAAGCCTGTGAAGGTCCAGCAGACCAGCTGCAGTAACTAACGAGGGAGACAGGTACCACCAAGACACCTACAGGCTGGATTAGTCTTTCCTATTCCCTTCCTAGTCCTGATGATCTGATGTGGATCAGAGCACAGGACTGCAGGCTCTTCACCTCAACCGAGCTCAGCTTCCTCCACTGTTGATTGACACATGGCCTCCACCCTTGCAGTGGCTAAGCCTCTTTGTGGTCCCCATCTCTCAGCAGGAAGCAGGGATGTATGGACATTTCACAGGCACCATTTCAGAGACAGCAATGACCCAAGCGACAGCAGTGCCTGGAATGACTCAGGTTCCCAGTCAGATAGCATCACCACCTCTGTGCTCAAGTTCTCCATCGTTTGGGTCTTGGGCTTTGGCTTTCCAGCTGTCAGACAGGTTAAAAAGCCTCTTCCAAGTTGGACTGGTTTTCAGAAAAAAAATGTGGTAGACAGCTTGAGTCAGACTGCAAAACCACCTGACACAGCCCCAAATCGTGTGCTAAACTTCCTTACTTCATGCCAACATGACATCACCAGCCCATCTGTCCCCATGGCGGAGGGGCTTCCTTCCCTCCCTCCAGACTATCCGGAGAAGAGGAAAACAGTCATAAGGACTGCTCAACAGATCCGGAAACAGAGACTCCTCCTGCTTCTGGGCCAAATCAGAGAGAAGTCCGATGAAAACTCTTCCACCTCCTGGGACACTGCAGCTGTGAACAAACCTCTGGGCAACACTAAGAAGGACCTGATGACAGCAAAGACTCGAATGGGAAAGCAGGAATCTGAGACTTTGTATTATTTGGACTCATGAGCAAGCAAGACTTCCATGCAGTTAACACCCACCCTGCTCTAGCACCAGGACCTCGTGTGCCAGACAAATCCATTCCTGACTTAAAAAAGGGGCTGAGAAAATGGTTCTATGGTTCTTCACCTTACTAACAGAAGCTGCAGGAGCTGTTGCGGGGGACCACCTTTCAGGCAGGAGGCTTCTCCATGGGTGTCCCAGAAAGACAGTGAGACTGTGAGGAGCATGCCAGGCTGCACAGCGACACCCTCTCAGCTGCAGCCTCATTCATCCCCAAGTGCCGCTCATCCAGACCCCCAGGCACCAGACACTGGGAAGTGGGGCAGGAATGATATTCAGGGGGCTGCTGGAGCTGGAGGAGAAGCCCTGGAGAGGATGCGTGGGGGACTGCAGTGCTAGTCCCCCTGAGGACTGTGGCCTCGAGGTGAGGTGGCATGAACCATTTATCACCTTGTCTTAACCACAGGGGAGCAGAGAGGGTGGTACTGTGTCCTCCTGGCAGGCTTGGATACATCCATTATTTATAGAGCACTTGGGGATGCTCAGAAGCAAGGCGCCACAAAAGCATGAGATGTCATTACAAAGGATATGATTTAAGGCTGAGAAGAGCTGGGAGGGGAGGGGGATCCAGTTTGCATGGAAGACTATACAAAATAAATCCTGTCCAAAAGGCTTCCCGCCTCCACAGCAGAAAGCAGAGCTGTATCAGCCAGACCGTCTCTGCCGTGCTCTCCTTCTTCCTTTTAGAGGCATGGAGAGGTTTTTTTCTTTTGCTCATCTTTGTTGCAAGACTTGCCGGTTCCCGCCAGTTGATCCACAGCCAAGGGGAATGTCAAGACAGGGGGAAAATAAAAACCTCCAGCGCGCGTCTGAGGTGGAACCTCAGCAGAGATGTCTACCCTGCTCTGGGTGACTTCCAGGAGAGGTGCAGCATGGGGGCAGCTCACTGTGCGTGACAGCTGACAGAGGACATAGAAAAGTTCATGAACCAGAGCACACCATCATCAATTCACCATCACTCCATTCCTCCTGCCACCCAGACCACCTAGGCTTAGGCTCCCCTTAGCAGAAGGATGGCTTTCTACATGTGCGCTGTTTGCTCTGCCTCCTCTTCCCACTTTTCTCAGTCCATACCTTTGCTCGAACAGCTGCTCACCTCACATGACACTGAAGCAGCTCTCCAGCCCCTGTCTCCGGTGACCATCCCAGATTATTCTGCCTAGGACTGTCTGAGCTCCACATGCCCCTGGAAAACTGAAGACTTAACTGTATGCACATGTGAGATGACATCCCTGCCACTGGGAGATGATGATCCAGGGAAGCTCTGCAAATAGCCTTGCATAAGCCCTCAGCTATCACGGACATGCAGATGGGAACTGCATGCAGAAATAGCTGGCCAGGATCTGGCCATCGGAGAGCAACTTGCAAACCATGGGTGTTTCAGCAGCTGCAGGAAGCCAAGTAGCACAGAGACAGAGACCCGGGCTTGTCACTCGTTTCACTCCATTGAAATGAGGGCTCGGGCAGGCTTTGCTGGTGCGATTCAGGGCACGACCACCTTTAGACACCTGCCCTGCCTTTCTGCTGGAGGTCAGGAGCCTGCAACACATCACAGACCCATGTCTCAATATTGCACTTAAGCATCTCACCTTATAACTGCCAGTAAAGATGAGGCCGAGCTCATGTACCAGCAGAAATGTTCCATTCTGCCAGCCCTAATCTAAAATAAAATCAGCTTCCTCACTAATCCTTCCCTCCTTCCACACAAAGCAGGTAAGCAGTTAAAATGCCAATTCAAAGGACATCTCTGAAGCTCTCTCAGCTGTGATCCGCCTCTTCACTTAAGCCATCAGCTTTCCATGACCAATACACTTCTCACGATGGATCCAAGCAACACTTAGCAGAGGACACAGCATCCAGTCCAAGAAGACACTGACAATAACCAAGAAAAAAAAACAGTAAATAGAAGTCTTGGTCATGGGGAGGTCAGAGAAAGTTATTTCAGACATGGATGCGAAGAGGGAGGAGTCTTTTCCCACACATGGTGCCTCCTTGGGAAGGGTTTGCCTGAGCTCAGGTAGCTTTGTGTGACTGGCCTTTCTCCTTTTGCTAACATGCACTCAGCTTTCCATCTGCATCCGTTATTCCTGAAGTTCTCCTGGTGTTTCCCAGGCTACAAGCGAGGGCTGGGGGATCCCAGTAGGAAAACATTTAGGCACAGGCAGTTCCCAGCAATAGCTCCTACCCAGCCTGGGAAGAACAGGGGTATAAAACATACCCAGAGAGCTTTGTCAGCATGAAGAATTTCCCCCAAAAAGGTGAAAATAGCTCTTTTTCCCCCACTCAGTCCTTACTTTCCCCAGTAAACAGAACTCCCATGCAATTTATTTCAGACAGAAAAAAAAGGCCTCATTGTAGAATTTGAACTCTTTATTTTTCAAAATTGAGGTCATGGGTGTAAACTGGGCCTTGGATGTAGGAAGATATGGAATTAGGTACAGGAGGGTTTGGGGAAGAAAAAAATGTATGTTTGGTGTAAAACAAGCATGTC
>JAWLRI010000217.1:800304-826372 GCA_034781795.1 Crypturellus tataupa | reverse complement strand
AGGTGCCGCTACTGTCGCTTCCCCCGGCGACACGGCATCAGGGCGCATAAAGCGAGCGTCCCAGCGCGGTCGACCCGTGGCTACAGAGGACCCGGGCGAGCCACGTGCGCGACCGGCCTCACTTGGATGTGTGAATTCCTTGGAATTCACTCGCAGTGGAATCCATCTGGAAAAGGAAGTCTCTCACCTCTTTAGCCTTTCTTGAACATCCCAGCCTATGCTGCTTAGCTTCATGGCTCCTCTGCCTTCTCCATAGGCACTCAGCTCATCTGAGGCTGAGACCTTTAGGAATTAAGTCTGTTGCAGTGAGAGATTTAGGATTCAATGGGCAAAGCCCATTCCTGGGAGATGGATCCCAGAGGGCTTTCACTGCCTCTGAGGAAAAGCAGGGCAATACAGCTCCAAGCTGGGACACTCCCTTGTCATCCTGAAGTCAAGCAGGAAAATCTTGGTCTGTAGGCACCTTTGACTATGAATCTGTGTCCCACAGTCCTTAACTAGAAAAATAAGGACATATTTATGCAACATATACAGACAAAGTCAAGGTTGAGATTAAAGATTCAAGAGCTACAGAGCAGCTAAACCAAGAGGCCCCAAAGTTTCCAAGTTCCTGTTGGCTTTGGAGAGAAGTCCATACTGCAGGAAGCTGAGGCTTCTCCAGATCTCTAGGGTCTGCAAAACTTGCTTTGAGACTCTCCAGAAAGCAGGTTTGCTCCCACGATTTCCGGTATTTCCTAGTGCAGGAAGGTCTGAGAAATGCTGCAAGAACAGCCTTTTTATGAAGTATTTTGGCACCTTTGCTTCCAAAAGGGAACTAGAAAGTATAAAGACTGTAAAAGCTGAGAAAATAGGGCGGAGGGGAGGGAGTTAACCGAACGTTTTCAAACGTTAGCAAGTTTGATTTGGGGGCAGTTCAAGTCTGAGGTGAGAGTTCGGTCAAGGTACTTATTCTCCATGAATCAGAGCATCCGTCCTTATTTATTCTAACCATCACATGATGAAGCTGCAGAAAGCATAGGCTGAGGATCAAAGGGCAGCTGTTGAGAGGCAGCAATCTGTAATTAGAGACAGGCCAGGCCAGCCTCTTTCAGGCCCAGGATTGCACCTTCTCCCCATTCAGGGCAAGTGGGAGCTGAGCATTTCATTTAATCCACTGCAAGAAATACAGGTAGATAATGACAGTGTAGTCAGCACAGCCGCAGAGATGGCCTGGATCTGTGCTAGAGTACAGGAGGGGAGATGGGACTCTCCAACCAGCAATGTGGTTGCTCCATATTTGACAGCTGGAGGCAGGTAGGGAAACGAGCCCTCCGTTCTCCCTCTCCAGAGAAGTCTGTCCCATTCTACAAGCTGCAGACGGACACAAGGTGACCTGGTGGCTCTACCTGGGTGCCTCAGGCTGTGAAGAGAGCGGGTGCATCCTCCTACCCCTATGCTGGTTGCACCCATGGAGACATGGTAGTGCACAGCGTGTTTCAACCTCTAATAACTCGGCCTTGGCTGCTTCAGTCAGCCCCTCGGCACCCTGTGCACACTTCCGATCCCAACCCACGCTCTGAAGCCGCTGGAGGTATCTGACTCTGAAGCCCAGTGCTCTTAATTCACTGCAAACTGTGGCACCAGCGCAGAGCTAAGAATGAGAACGGGGTATTGTGAAAGTTCTCAGGGCTGGCCTGCTTCCACCGTGAAGTGGGCACAGGGGAATTTTGAAATTCTCCAACAATGGAAAATTCCTTCCTCTCTCTTTCTCTCAAAAAAGGTTCATTTGGGGTAAACTGAAACATTTTGCTCTACTTCCGACTTTCCTTGATTGTAACTTCTCCCATTTTGCACTAGGCAGGATGATGCAATAGCAAATTAAAGTGTCTTTTTTCCCAAACCTGGACCAGAATTTTCCTGTCCTGAGTCTCTTGGATCAAGATAACTTGACATTGCCAGAAAGAAATGGAAAAAGGTCCCAAACTGAAACTTGGCCAGTGCAACTTCCCAAATCGTTTTGGTTTCAACTGCATTGTGCCATTCAACTCATTCTACCCACATTTCTCTGTCAAGTTGAAATGTTTTATTTCTGCTGAAATACTACATGGGCATCAATTATTTCACTGCCCAGCCAGCCTCCATGTCCTGATCTCTCCTAGATCTCTTCATTCTTATATTTGGTGTGTTATGGTTTATGGCCACAGAGTTTTGAGAAACAAACTTACATACACATAGGGAAGCTTGAGGGAGGAATTCATGAGAGATAAATTCTTCTATTCAAAGAAGGCAAAGGAGAATATTGCAGCAAACCAAGTCAAGGAAGGAAACTACTCAAGGTCAGTATGGCTGCCTCCTCATGGCCATCTAACCCATTTCCAGAGGAAACTTGGTTGGAAATTTCTATAAAGAAGACTGGAAGGTCTTGAACAAGACTTGGACAAACAAGACTCAGCTTGGGCTGAGTTCTCCCGCTTTCCCGCTTTCCTGCACTTGCAGCCTGGGAAAAGCCACCCTGCTTTCCCAGGGCTCTGACTCAGCGACACTACTGGGATTGCTCCCGTTCCCTTTCTGGACAGTAGCACCCATTTTTTTTGAGCAGATTTAATCGTGAAGGAAACAACATTCACAGTCCAAATTACAAAAACAAAGCACTAACAAATTAACAAAGGCCGTAAAATACAATAATTAACAGAGTAAATACGCTGAACACACATTAGGTTGTGCCTATTAGGTAATGACAAGTAGTTTACAATAACCACTTCTGAATGGACTTCACCCAATATGCATTTAATTAGGGTTTAATAAAGCAACAGCGTGTTCTTAAAGGCCAATTAGAAACATATTCACTGAGGTTTAGAAGCTATGTAATAGATGCCTGTAGGAACCAGATACGTGCTGATTACATAGCTATTAATCCTCAATAAAGGCTCTAATAATCATTTTATGCTTCAGGAGCAGGCAGCTGCTTTATTAAATCTTAATGAAATGCATACTTGGGAGCTCTCCTTCAAAGCTAGCCTGCATTATGAAGATGGGCTTAGAAGTGGCAGTCTGCTGAGAGAAAAGGCCCTCTCCTCATCACCACCTCTGCCACCACTGAGACGGGTTTACAGCAGATGCTGCACGTGCAGGGTCCACATGCCAGGAAGGCAGCAGTTAAATCCTGCTCTGCGGGGTGTGAAAGATTCCTAGGGAACACCCTGACACATGGGAGTGCATTTCACCCTGTGCTGAACACTTGCTCATGCAGGTCACCTGGGCAGGAGCTGTGCAGGGAAGGCAAGTAAGTGCTGAGAGGACCCTGACCCACGTGGTCAGGAAGTGACATTCGGAAGGTTCCAGATCTCTTCCACGCTAGTCTCTGAGGGGCTCCACTGCATGGAGCACAGGCAAAGCGCCTCTGGGAGCCTTCCTCCCCGCCGGGATGTCTGCTGCTCCACCTCTATCCTCAGTTTTGGAGCCTGGTGAAGCTTCTGGACCAGGGAGCACCGGGAAGGAGCAGCCACTCACCCCGCTGCAGGCTTGGGGTGCACAGGAGGAGGGCACAGATCCTCCAGGCTGTACAATTCTGCTTCCCAGTGCTGCCTTCATCTGCCTCTCTTGCCCCAGACCATAGAGGCCTGTGGCCAAGGCCAAGTGCAGGCCAGAGCTCTACCCCGCCACGTGAAGAGCCTTCATGCCGTGCAGCCCATCCTCCCGAGGAACCCACACCTCGCCTCACCCTGACCCACACTGCACCAGAGTGTACCGGAACGCCAGGCACACCAGTGAGCATGGACTGCACTAGCAGTGGCCTCCTGCTCTTGGGCTCAAAAGCTGCCTCAAAAGGAGCCTAAGCACTTCTCAGAGTGTCATCTGGGTCATGCACAAACACTCCAAAGGGGGCCAACACCCCCAATAACTCTGTTCCCTAAACTAGGGAAAACATTCCCTCCCAGGATGGGTCCTTGGGCAGCAACATGAACCGGCGTGCCCAAGCCCCGAATTTGCAGTAACCACACAGAGCCCAGGCAGAAGAGGAGCCGAAGGACACGAGGTCTCTCCTGCCAGGATGGTGAGGAAGCGGTGCTGCTGCGGGCGGCCGCACGCCAAGCGCCGAGGGAAGGAGCGAAGAGCTGCCGAGCAGCTGGTTCCCATTAGGTGCTGTCAGGTCCCGCTCCGACACAGATGGACGAGATCGCAACCTCTCTAGTGTTATTAATTAATGTGTTTTCACAGAAAATGGAAACTTCTTCCCAACCTCAGGGACAAGTTAATCTGCGGCACAAATTGGCCCTAATAACGAACCCGAGCAGGGGTAGGAGTCTGCAGAGACAGGCAGTCCACAGAGAAATTAAAGGGACGAGACATTTCATTTTGTTGTTTCTGCCCGCTAAGAAAAGCCAGACCTGGCCAAGGTACAGGCCACGCGCTCCCCATACGCCTGCCTCTCTGCTTTCTGTCAAGGAGAACCCTCCCCACATCTCTTGCCATCTCGAGGACAGAAAGGCCCAGCTGGGGGCACCATGCCACCAGAGACGAGGAGCGGCTGGGAGGTCTTTGCAACAACCCCCATGGGGTGGGTGAGGAACAAACTCTCCCTGCAGAGAGCCCCAGACCGCAGGAGAAGCACCTCATCCTCGGGTGGGAGCCGGGCGCCGGCAGGAGCGTGTGCCGGCGCCGGAGCAATGTGCTGCGCAGATGTTGCTCTGCCGCTCTGGCTGCACAAGGGAAACTGCCGCCCTCGCTGGCAGGGGGACAGGACCCTCCGCCAGCAGCCAGGGATGCGGCTAGACCGGCCCCAGCGTGCAGGGCTGGTCTGTCTGCTCGTGCTGGGCTCCCCACACCACAGGCATGTGAGGGAGACCTTGCCACACTGCAGCGCTGAGGAGCCGCAAACGACACTCAGATGCTCCTGAGGGCTTTCCGCCCTTGGTCTCACGCCAGGACTCCCTGCTGCAGGCCATGCGGCCATGCTCAGTGCTGTCTTCTCCTCCCCTCCCTGTCTCTTGACCAGTGATATACTGACTTCAGTGGAGATGGCCACACTGAGATACCTCCTCTGTGCACAGGAGAAATGGACTAGAAAACAGGACTCAGCGTGATAGACACAGACTCAGATTACATCAGCTAGGACTTCAGACTTGTTTTCATTCACATGTCAAAGCCCTGTTGTCCAAATGAGCAGCTTTCCTCTAGGCACTGGCCTGACTCAAAAGCCATAATCTCAGGTGCTCTTGCTTTGATCTTCTTGGCGTGACGGCTCCAGATATTGCAGCTACCGTCTGGAGGGAGCCGATCCAACGTGGCTGCATACACCACCGAGGTCCCAGATGGATATTCAAGAAGGTGGTGTCAGCATTGAGAATCTACACTATCTCTGGCTCACTGAAATTAAATCAAGCCCAGCACTGCCTGACCCTGAAATGTCACCTGAGAGGCTTTATGCCAACTCTTGCCAAGTAAGGTGAGAAGGAGTGCCCTCCAGAATGACATGGCTAGCAAGGTCAGATCAGAACAACCATCAAACAAGTATGGGGCTTCTTGAAGGTCATGAAAGATGTATCTTTGCCTCAAAAAGCATACAGAGAAAAATGGGCTACATTTAATGATGATGCTCAGAGGCAGGGATATATTCTCATGCTGAGGAACCACTAAAAGAACTACTAGGAAGTCAAGCTTGAGTTTAAGCCCCATCAGAGGTCATCAGATAACTACCTTCAGAAAGATGCTCTTGTATGCGTGTCTGTATTACCCATTTTTCCAGGCTCTTTTCAGAGATGCCCAGCAACAGGCACAATGGAAGCCAAGGAAGCTCCACCCAAACATGAAGCACCTCTTTACTGTGAGGATCACAGAGCCCTGGGGCAGGTTGCTCGGAGGGGTTGTGCAGCATCCTTCCTTGGAGCTACTCAAGTGTGTCTGGTCACAGTCCTGGGCAATGTGCTGTAGGTGACCCAGACTGAGCAGGGGGTTGGACTTGATTTCCAGAGGTCCATTCCAATCTCAAAGGTCACCTCTGTGATCCTTAAGTCAGGTGGATCTTACGTTCAGAAATAAGTGTACCAAGAAAAGGCAAGCAGGAAAAGCTCTCCGGCGGCTCATAGGGAGGCATTTAGAGATGCCAGACAGGGTTGCACTTGTCAGCGGTTGTGTCTGCAGATGAACTCAGGAGAGACCCTTCCCATTAGTAGTCAGCTCCCCAGGACTTCATGAGTAAAAATTTCCTCCACATCACTAAGATCAATAGCCACCAAATATACCGATCTACCAAAAATCTCTCTGATAACATTTTTTTTTAATCAGATATGGTGGTGTGGTAGCATAAAACAGCACTTCGGGTGGGAAAGGGGCTAGTTCTGAACAAAGAGAGCAGCTAAGGTGTAGCAGAAAATGACAGTTCTGTTCCTGAACCTTGAGAACTGGCACCAGGGACAAGAGTTTGTCACAGAACAGTCGGATACAATGAATCCCAAGACCCTCTAAAACTCCTCTGCCTCTGGTCCTTGCAATAAACCTACTTCTGGTCTCCATTTCTGATGGTCAGCTGTTTCTTATTCCTAGACCTGTTTCCCTTCTACTAATTAATCAGCTCCAAATGTCTCTCTACTCAGTGTGCTTGAACCTGAGGCCTGAAATACGATGTCAGCAGCAGATAAGTTCACCCAAACCCTTCATGCTGCAGGTGAGGAGCCAGGAAGTGCAACAAGAGACAAACAAGATCATGTGTAGTCACACTCATGGTTCTATATAACCAAACTCTGCATTACCCCAGGTCCCAGCATGAAGTGGATGCACTGCCTCTTTGACAGAGAACAGCAGATGGAGCGTATGTAACATTGGTCACTCGTCTCAATTCCTGACTCTAGCTCCCATGCAGAAGGAGATAAGCACTAGCCCTGTCACGGTATGAGACTCACCTCTGGGCACAGCTGGAGCTAAGTCTCAAAACAAATAGGATATCCAGGACGAAGAAAAGTAAAGAGGAGATGAAGTTCTTTGCAGATTGGGGCAAACAGATGTCAGCTGGCACGTCCTCATCCTGAGCGGAGCTGCCTGCGCACATTGCTCCTGGGAAACAAGAACCAGTCCTTGCACCCAGGGCACCAGAGCCAGGGGCTCTCACGGCCCCAGCCGGAGGAGCCGGGACCAGAGCTGTTGCCGGCACACCCAGGCTGCACATGGCTTCAACTTTAGCGCTCAGCCTCCCTTTCCCATGGAAAGCCTTCAAGAAACCAATTTTTTCTTTTATTATCTTGGATCTGATCTTCACAGAGAAGGTGCTGCATGGTCACCCATTGCCAGGATGTTCACAGAGTTTCCCAGCAGAAGAATGAAGCAAAACAAGGGAAAGCTCTTTGATCTTTATGTGCCTGGTGCTATGAGCCAACGAAGCCCTGAGCATGAAGCTGCACTTCCCATCCAGATTTGGGATCACTCCTCCTGGCAATGGATTTTCTCTCTTCTCAAACAGCAGCAAAGAACTTCTTCATGCTGCTGAAGTTCCATTTTATCAGGGCTGGCCACAACCTGTAGCTGATTCTGTGCCCTGTCAAGGGGCATGGAGGATGCCCTGTGGGGCCCTGTGGATATGCAGATGTCATACCTACAGCAGCATGGAGCACGGGCTGCGCAGTGTGCCCGCACAGGCATCACATTTCTTTCTGTGGCCACTCAGGCCACAACAGATGTGAAGCTGAGGTCTTTAGACTTGTTGCACTAGTAAAAGCTACAGAAACACCCTGAGCGTGGAAGAACAGGCAAGGCATAAGCAGAGGCCATCAGGGAAGCTCCTAGCATCTCTGCCCTTCCTGCAGTCCGCAGTCCGAATTCAAGAGGATTTGGGAACATGCCTGCTCCGAAGTGGTGCCTGATGAATGAGGTGATAACGTTTCGGCAGATGGCTCCAAAGGCAGTGAGGCACTTGGAGGGGTGTAGACAAAACACGGAGGTGAAGCCCAGATGTTTAACTTCAGCATCTGGATGTGATTGCTAAACAGAGACACTCACATCTGACCATTCTGCCTGGAAATAAATGGTTTGTTTGACCTTCCCCAAATCCTGCCTCGAAATTTTCTTGGTCTCTCCCAAGCATGTGGCACCTGCTCCCTCTTTGCTGGGACCAGCTGCACATTAGAAAAGAGTCACACATCAGTGTTTGAAGCAGACAAAGGGCATCAGTCTTGTAATTCCACAATGCCCAAGAGTCTGGTGCACTGCCTCGACATGCTTACTATCTGCTCGCACCATAGAAGACTATGGGTACGGAGAGGCCTTGGATTTTCACTGACTAACCCCACATTCAGCCCATGCAAAGCTCATCTCCAACAAAGAATCTCACCTCAGAACAGCCTTCATGCAATGGCCCAAATGCCTCCCTTCAATTCACCCCTCAGACACCAAAGGACTCAAGCTTCTCCTCACTAGCACAGCCTAGGCCCAGTTCTGCCACAGCTTCATCCTATTGCCAGCAGCAGGTGAAACATGAGTGGGTTTATAAGCCAAGAAGGGACCAACCTGATCAACATTTTGGGAGACCCCTTCTCAGAGACCCCTTCTCAGGCTGTTTAAGTCTCCTTCAGAAAGGATATCCAGTCTTGGATCAGAGACACCAAGCACCAAAGAATCAAGCACACTCCTAATAAGTGGAAATTGTAGACGTTGGTTGCTGTTGAAGCTGACAATGAAGATAGTGATTAGTGATGACGGGCAGTACCAATTAGGGCTAATCTGTCTAATGGCCAAGTCTGAGGGCAATGTGTGTGACTGATGGTGACAAGTGATGGCAGCTGGAAGAGGCCACAATGACCACAGAGATGTAAGACAATGCTGGTGGCACACTGAACAAACAAGTGGTGACACAGTAATCTGTTACTTGGACTATTTGTAATACCGCAGACACATCTGGCAATCTAAACCCATTTCAGTTCTTAGCTGCTCCTGAAGGATCAAAAAGAAACAGTACTAGAGGCAGCAAATACAAGCTGATGGAGACGTCTCTCTGGTGAATTCTTATGGGCAGCACTGGATGGAAAGCAGAAAGGACTCTATTTGCGCTGCCAGGTCCTCAGCCAATGGACACTAGCTCTGTCCGCTGCAGCATGGCTCCACCAACACCTCTCCAACTCTGCAAGAAGAGGGCAGAGAGCAGGAACTGTCATGAGAGAGAATCAGTAAGCAGAGCAGTGGTCGGACCAACGGTGTGGGCTGTTACCATCCCAGGAAGCCACCAGCTACGCATGCACTGCTGTCACCTGGCAGCGCATGGTCAGGGTTTTCAAGGGACTGCTCTGTCTCATCACTAAGGGAGTCGAGTTATGGGTTCAGCATCAGCTGGGGAAAGGTGTTCAAATGCCCCATCTGGGCAAGCTGAGGAGCTGCCCAAGATGCCAGCTTGCCTGGCGCCAGCCGCTCATCCTGGCGCCCTCACTGTGTCTGTCACTCACTTGTATGAGATCGTGGCTCTGTGCCAGCAGCGCGTGGGCCCCACCAGCGGCCTGCCAGGGCCGCTGGCCACAGGCAACGCACCAGAGCAGCTGGGGAACTGCAGCTGGCGACCTCAGATTCACACACGAAATGCCAATCCCTGCCCGCATCTTCTCTCTGCAGCCTTTGGTGGCCCAGCCTGGGCCTTTGGTGAGCTGCTTGGCACAGCAGGGTCCCCCCATGCCTCTACATCTGTCCTTGAGCCTTGGACTCGGCTGCAGAGGGATTCTGTGGGCGGCAGAAGCATGGGCTGGTGCTAACACCTAGGAGGGCAGCCTGTACGAACCAAGTCAGAGAGAGAACCAGCAGCGAAGCTTCCCATGGGCGAAGATAAAGGGCAACAACATGTCAACTCGCTGCGATAAGAGTAGTCACACAAAGCAGGCGCCTTCCTCGGAGCAATGTGTTAAGCGTCACCCAGAGCCTGGGAAGCATGATAGGGGCCAGCATCTCATGCCCATCAGATTTATTCTCTGCCTAAGGTTAAACCAGGGCTACACAAGCAGACTGCCAGGGCCTGTGTGTGCACAGGGGCAAACTAATCTAGACTAGTTGAAAGCTGCCCAAGAGTGACCACAGAGTTACTAGTTCTCATAGGATATAATCAGGCTTCAGGACTGCTGATGAAGACTGAAGTTCTCCTCCGCAAGCCTTCTCATTGGAGTAAAAAGGGCTGGTTTTGTACATGACACCATCAGGTGACTGCAGGTGGGAAGGGATGCTCTGGATGGCTCAGGGCCCAGGTGGTTGTCTCTACTACTGCACTGCCAATGTCCCAGGTAGGCTGCAAATGCGATGATATGACTCCCCGCAGGTCCTGAAAGCCATTTGCTTCTCACATGTCACCCAGCAAAGCAAACGAGAGAGCAGGTCTGCTGAAGGCTGTTGGATTAGAGCACTTGCAAGGCAGTTTCATTCCGAACTAGCTACCTTGCATGCACAGCCACCATCTGTACACGCTGAGCTGATACAGGTTGGGATCTCAGCCCAAGACTCTTCCAGAATCAGGGTCACAGTCCAGTTTTCCCATAAAAGAAGACAGAAAGAGGCATGTGTCTTAGTCCCTGGATCCCAAAGGGACTCTGCTACACGCAGACAAGTCTACAGCAGAGCTCTAGTGCCCCCAAAAGCCCTCATGCAGAGACCGCAGGTCCCTCCTGGCCTGTAGTTTGGGTACTCATTCTACACTTAGGTAAGAAATAAACCAAGTTTTGCCCATCAGGACACCTTGCTTTTGATGGAGTAACCAGAACGGAAGGCAGAGTCTTTTGTCCAGGCTGGTACGAAGTACCAGTGCACCTCCAGACCTCGCAGGGACATGTGCACATCGCGCCTCCCCTCTGCTCTGGCTCCTTGCAGATCCTCGCCCAGCTCTCCTTGGCTGAAATAGGTCGCCTCCAGCTCGGAGCCAAGGGAGCAGGATGGGAGCTTGGCTCATTTCAAGTCACTGCTTTCTGGCACTCAGCACCTTCACTCAGGTCTTCTCAGAGCATCTGGTTAAGAAGCTTCATCAAAATTCCTCTCTACTAGGGCTGCACTGGATGCATTGCAGCCAACTGGAGTGCAGGTGCGTCCACCTGAGTCTCTGATCTGTATTTCCTTCTCCAAGATTAACTGAGGGGCTTGGATGAAGGAGATGGGAATACCCTCAGTTCTGATCAAGATATAGCTACAACCCAGGTCATAAGAGCACACATGCAGCGTGTGCTGGCAGATGCTGCTGCACTTGGAAAGGAGAATCCCTTCCCCTTGCGGAGACTTTGTAGCCGTATTCAGAACTTTGCTACCTGGATGGTCACTGCCTGCCTCCAGCCCAGGCTAGGTCTGCCCGTCCCCCTTCTCCTTCACACCATACATCTCTTCTGCTGCAGCTGGTGATGGTGGCAGTGGTACAGATCTGGAGCCAACCACTCAGCCTGCTGCGAGAGCAGGCAGCCCAGATTGGAGACCTCCCATGGAAAAGCTGCTGCAGCCACCTGAGGTCACCCGGCCCACCCATGGCCAAGCCAGAAGAAGGCTCCGTGACACCATTTTTCCTTTCTAGAGCAGTGCCCATACTGGGCACCTCGCATCGAAACCTCTACCCTACATTAGCAGTCCCACGGCACCCCCAGAGCCATTTCAGCTGCCACCAGGAATGCAAGTACATGCTGAAACAGCGACTCCCTGCTGTCTTCCAACAAGTGCCTCCTTATGGAGCGAGAGGTGTCCTCATGTGATGACTGTTGCTCCAGACGGATGCCACTGCCATGGCGGGGTGCTCTCCACTTCCAGCCCTCTGTGAGTACTGATCTTATCACCAGCCTCAAGACTCCCCACATTTTTGCCTTGGCTTTGAATCTGATCTGGTTTTAATTTGGGGGGATTAGGCTGCACTGAGCTCTGCCGCCCTTGATTAGTACGAGGGCTCATACAAACACACACGTGCACACGTGCACAGTTGCCAGATTCAATCACACGTGTTTGCTCATGACCTTTTGGAAGTCTTTGGACTTGGACCAACTTTTCTTTTCTTACATGCGTTTGTTGTAGTCCAATATTTATAGTTTACTTAAAATAAATGGCTCCTTATGTTTCCTGCTTCCTGTTGCCGAGGGGAGGAACTCAGGGGGTTGCTGTCTGTCTGTGATGCTGTCTTCTTCTCTCTTGAATCTTTTGATAATTTTTCCCTGTTTCATAAACATTTTTGACTGTATTCTACATTTGCCAGACACTGCTAAGCCTCATATCAGTTTCTGCAGAGGAAATTTACCCTTTCAGTGTTTCTGAAGACCAAGATATTAGATCAGACCAAAGTGGATAATGCAGCTTTGAAGGACAGCCCTGCAACAAAACCTTTATGGAGCAAAACCTGGAGGAGGAAGAGAAGTAGGTGGGCAGCCAAGGTAGTTTCTGGGCAACAATAGCCCTGTGCTGATCCAGACCTTATCAGGGATTTGCCATGTGATCAAGGGGGCCTGAGGGCCACCAGCTCACTGCTGCAGCACCTGGTTTGCAGCACTGAGACACACGCTCGTACTCAAGGTGCGAGCAGGAGATGGAAGAGGTGGCCAGAGAGGGACATGCCCTTTAGAAGTGAGCATGGAATCCAGAGGTGGTGGAGAAGGGAAAAGGAGGGAGGAAGGGATGATTCTGGTAGACAAGACAAGAGCCTCTTCCCCATCTCCTTTTGTCTTCCAAAATCCAAGCGTCGTGGCACAGTGCCAGGCGGCAAGGCCACCTGAACGGCTCTGCTCCAACCCAGGACATCTTTAAGCAAGTTGTCTGCTCCAGACAAGATCTGAATATCTCTCAGAATGGAGATTCCTACCCCCAGCCCAGTCTCCTATTCCAGGATTTGACCACTTCCATGATTTGTCCTTGTTGTTAATGGGAACATTCCTCTAGACTTTGGTTGTTTGCAGGGCAGTCCTGGGGAGGATGGGACGCCGCTGCCCTTGGCCAAAGATGAGTAGAGGGGATGCTCCAAGGCGGCAGATGGACACTCAGCCCTCGTTCCCGCACCACTTCCTGTACAAAGGGACATGGAGAGCGGTCAGGCGATGTCCTGAGTGAGGAGGGACAGACCTCTGTTGCCTCGCAGCTCCCAGGGAGAAAGTCCGGGTGTGAGGCCGCAGGGATGTTGTTCAAGCATCTCCACAGACAGGCGGGAGGATAGAGGAATTAAACCAATGTTTGTGTGGCCTTTTACTCCCAGCAGCCTCTTGGCAGCTTTCCCCATCACTCGGGCCGACAAGTCCCGTTTATTTTGGAAGAGCTGTTTGTTTTCTAACCCTCTGCTGCACACGGAACGTTTGAGTTGTGAGGGATCTGGCATCCGTATGTGCTGACAAGGCGTCAGCTCCGCATGATGAGCTCAGGCCCAGCTCTGGCCCCTGAACAGGCTTGGTGAAGGACTTCAGAGCCGGGGCCGACCCAGGCACGGCCTCAGAGGTGCTGCTCTGCAGAGGTGCTTTCCGTGGGGACAGGCTGGCTGTAGGGCGATGGGAGATGGGGACGATCCTGACAGTCTCCGCAGGGGAATTGCAGTGGAGCTGAGTGTTTGTGCGTGTGGCTTGCAGGGATGCTCAGTGCGAGGGGGCTGCTACGCCAGCATGCCCTCCTCTTCAGCCCCGGTTTGTGCTCACCCCTCTCAGCTCTTGGAGGGGACATCTGCCCATGACCATCCCTTGGATGGCAATAGCCTGATGTTTCTCTGCTCCCCAGGCCACCCTGCCCCACACAAGCCTGCTTGTTCCTGGAAATCCCACATGGAGGAATTGTCCTCCAAGTCCTTCACCCAGAAGGACGAAGTAAAAGCCTGGTGTTCTCCTCATGTGCCATCCACACAGCAGTCATCCCAGAGCTGCCCACCGGCTCAGGGCAACAAAAGAGCTCAGGTTATTTCTGTGGGATGCCTTGACCCCAGTTGCTCTTTCTTTATTTCATTTCTTTTCCTCTTTCTCTTTTCTTTCTCCCTCCCTTCCACTTCCAGCTGCCTGCAATCCATACAAGGAGCATTTGACTTTTGCACACAGACGCTCATCCTCCGCCAGCCGGGGTTGCAAGCCGGACTGTGGCACAGGAGCCCAGCACCCCTGGGCCAGGCCGGGGCTAGGGAGGACGAAGGAGTGGGATGAGCCTCAGCCACCGTGGAGGCGTCGGCGTTGGGGGACTGTGGCTGGGAGATGCTGGCTGACGTCCCTGCTGCAACGAGCACAAGCTCCCTGCAAAAGTGGTCCTGTGGCTGGAATTACAATGGACAGAACTAAACACCAGTCAAAATGCTCTCTACTGGGAGCAGGGCCACCAGTCACTGCTCTGGCTTGGTGGCAATTCCTGCTTGGGTCAGTTCATTGCCAGGGTGCAGGACAGAAGGGAAAAAGGCTCCGGCCACAGCTTGGGTATGCGTGGTGCCTTCTCCTGCCACCTCCGCCGCGGCCCTGCAGCCACCCTGAGCAAAGGTGGCCCTGCACGCCTGCTGTGCCGGGGCTGCTGCAGCATGAGGGGTAGCCTCAGCTTCCACACTGAGCACAACAGCACCTTCCCTTGCTAGCCCCCCTGTCCCACATCCCTTCCCTTGTCTAGAAGCATCACAAGTTCCAGGAAAGCCCCTGTATGGGAGGATGGACATGGGTCAGGTCTTCAAGAGCTTCCAGGAGGAACAGATCTTGGCAGCAAACCCCAGTTAGGAGGGGGACAGAGCAAGGACTGAGCAGCACTTCCTTGGGTATTTCTGGATAAAGGTCCTGGGAATGCATGAAGGAGGGGGGCAGCTTGGTGTTTGGATTGATGTGGGGACAGATCACTGGTGCAACGGGAAATGGGCTTCAGTCGATATAGGGTTGTTCTTCCAGGAGCTCAAACAAGTATTCAGGTCCTGCACCTCAGTCTCCGACAAGCAGTGAGTCTTCACCCAGCCACAACCCTGCCCTCACTGACGTCCTGCTGCATGGACCCTGCCATCCTCCCAAAGCGAAACGGGCTCCCGAAGCCCTGCCTGCCTTCAGCCACCCGAGATGCCTGTGGCAGGCCAAGGGCCACGTCTCCCAGTAAGGACTCTGACCCCAGGGCAATTCCTCCATGTCTTGGGACACCTCTGAGCAGCTGGGCTACCTCCAGAGAGCCCAAGACCCAGCAAACAGACAGGATCTAGGAGCTGCATGGGAGGTAGATAGTGGAGCCATGAATGCCAGCCTGTGAAGGGACATCGGCCGGAAGATTAGGAGGGTCTGTCTACTTCTATAGCTGTCGTTCTTCCTTTCTGCACCATGGCATCACCAGCCAACTCCCACCCCCGGCCTTCTGGTTCTCCCAGAGCCTCCCTGCAGTGGCAGGATCCCATGCATTGCTGCTGAAGGTGGCCCAGCCTTTCCTGCAACACACTGACAGCTCTGCAGCCGCCGCGGGCAGGGCTGGCATCAACCAGAGCAGCAGCATCGCCGCATGGAGCCCAGCTACAGCATGGCTGGTCAGTGCAGCGCCAAGCTCCCAAAGCCACAGCAGAAAGGCTGTCCCAGCGCAGCGGGTGAGGAGCTTCCAGGAGGAACAGATCTTGGCAGCAAACCCAAATTAGGAGGAGGAGCAGCCAAAATTGCCCTCGTGGCCCCAGGAAGCACCAAATTGCCCTGGGTGGCCCCAGGAAGCACCTGGTTTTGCCCCCCAAGCAGAGGAGGAGGAACAAGGAGAAGACTCTACCACCACCAACATGGCAGCACAGGCTAGGATGCACAATGGAATTTGGGTTGCTCAGGTGGAGAGCTCTGGGCACAGGGCACAGCGCCAGCTCTTCCCACCGCTAGCCCAAGAGGGTCCCGTTCCTCCCCCCGCTCAAAGGGTCCTCAGAAATGGTTGGGGTCATCTAGTTTGGAGGGGAAACTATGGCCTCAGATGGGACAAGGGGATGCAGAAGCATCTGAGAGCAGCAGGACGTGGCAGGCGATGCAGCAAGAGGACGATACCAGGGCTGCTCTGTGCTCCCATCCCGTCCCCTCCTGCTGTGCCCTGCAGCACTGCAGGGCTCTGTGGCCTGTAGCTGAGGCCATCCAACATGCCATGATTTCACCAGCAGCCACGGGAGGACAAGGCTTCAAGGGGTTTCCAGAAGCTTCTTTTCCCAAGTGGTCCAAAAGCCCATCTGGCCCAGCAGGACTGATCCAGAGAACATCTTCAATAAGAGGAGAGAGCAGCACTCGGGACTAGCAGGAAATGAGGGGCCTCCTCCCAGGTGGGGTGGCACAGACAGGAATGGGCTCTCGTTGCACAGCAGCCATCAAGCCTCATCCCACCCAGCTGCCTCTGAGCACCAAGCATTTCCGTGCCAGCCAGAGAGGACAGCGACATCAAAGATGCCTAAGCCCAGAAGACTCTCATTTGGAGAGGGTCTGACTCGCTGGGAAGGACGTGCCAGCCACAAGGAGGCCCAGCCAGCTCCAAAGGGGCCTCCTCCAGCCATGGGGGAGGCCCGGCCTCAACAATGTGCCCTCCCAGCCAAGAGAGATCTGTGCTGTGGAGAGCAGGGAATGAAGCAGCCCCAGTGTAAGGATCTGACTGGGATGAACAGGTCTCCATGTCAGCCCTGCCAAGCACTGCCGGCCTCAGGCAGTTGCCCTTGGGTTTCCTCTGGATA
This sequence comes from Crypturellus tataupa, assembly GCA_034781795.1. Classification (NCBI taxonomy): domain Eukaryota; kingdom Metazoa; phylum Chordata; class Aves; order Tinamiformes; family Tinamidae; genus Crypturellus; species Crypturellus tataupa. The sequence continues at coordinate 809,820 of JAWLRI010000217.1, read as the reverse complement.
AGGGAGATGGAGACATATGCTCTCCTCCAGGGCCAAGGGCCAAGTGCTCTCTGCCTCCTCAGCAGAAAGATGCTCTTAGAAGGATTTGCACTGTCCCCACTCCAGAACAGCCTTGCCTGTTGGGTAATCTATCTACCATGGAGCAGCTCAAGGGAGATGTCAGAGCACACAGGGCATTCAAACAGCTGGAGCCCTTTGGCCCACAGGGCTACAGACGAGCCAGAACAGCACCTCTGGGAACCCCTCTTGGTCCCTTGTTTGCAGCAGCAGGAGCTGCCAGAGAAGCTGCCCTCACTGTTCTCTGTGGGCGCAGGGAAGGAGAGCAGACGTGAGATCAAGCCCTGGCCCCGCTGCTGGAAACCCAAACAGAGCGAGCCCATCATGGTGCAGAGACAGGGCTCCCCGTCCCTCCTTCCAAACCTGGCGATGCTTCTCCCCCAAGCCCGTGGCAGAGCCGTGCACGGGCTCCTCCAACTGCAGAAACCACAGCTCACGCGTCTCGCGCGCTCCAGGCCCTCGCAGTCACTCGCCAGACACTGCGGCTTGGCCCCTGCCCCACGGCCCGCGCCTGCAGCCCAGGGTAAACAAACAGCCTTTCCGCCAGGGCTGTCGCCGCTGGCCACCACGGCCGCCTTGCGGCCCCAGCCGCTCACGCTGCCAGGCTGAGGTGCTGCGCGAGGGCCAGCACTGCGGTCGCTGCGGCTCAGCTGCCATTGCGCCTGGCGCGGTGCCACTCTGACACAACAAACAAACAAGAAACATGCGCTGTGCGGCCGGGCCCGAGCATGGGAAACAGAGATAAGCTGCTCCGAAAGCCGAACCCTGGGGATGCACTGCGGTGAGGAGGGGAAGGCTGCTGTGCCCCCGTTGGGAGCAGGTGGCCCAGGAAAGGCCAGACCCCACCTCCAGCCCTCAGCTCCGTCCCAGAGACGCTCTCCTGGGCAGAGTGGCTCCAGGGCACCATGGCTGGATGAGAGTTCCCCAGATCCCTCATATGGGTGGCACGGAGCTTTGCCATGCTCCCACCTCAGCAGCTTCGTTTTGCCCAAGGGTGAGGTTTGACCCTGAGGTTTATGTGACTTGAAGTCCCCTGGCTTTAGGGACAGTGCTTGGCCCCTCAGTAGGGTGGCTCAGGGCACTGACCCTGGCTGGCCGCCTGCATCGCAGCCGCACTGCCCCTGGGCTGTCCCCACAGCTACCTCCGTGGGTGGCAGGGCTGACAGCAGCAGCCTGTGAGCAGGAGCAGTCTGTGGGCTGGACACACAGCGTCTCTGCACACCTCACTCACGGTCCCGTCATGGGTCAAACACCTTCATACTGCACCTTGACAGAGCAGCAGCCTTGTCATTTGCGATTAGGATCATATTTTTTCTAAACAACTGTTCTTGCCTCTGCAAAGAGCTTGCTCCTTAGAGCAGAGCTCCTTTTTTTGTGACGCGGTATAGGGTTGTTTCTGCAGCCCTGATTCTCTGCAAATTGCTGAAGCAGGCAAGAGAATAGTTCATGGTCCTCTTGAAAGCCTCCGACCTCCCTGGAAGAGCTGGCTGCGTTAGCGGTTTGAGCAGAAGAAGACTTGTACTTTATTCCCGTCTCTGCCGCTGGCTCCCTGGGTGGCTCCGAGTGAATCACTTCCCTCTGCTTGTGCTTTTAAGTGGGCAGTGCCGGCAGGGACGGTCGCTGCTCCCCAGCGCCAGGCTAACATACCTGGTTATGTGCAGAGCTCCACGGGCAGTGAGGACCTAGCACCTTGGAGAAAGGCACTTTCAACCCCATCAGGATCCATCCCTGCCCTGAAGGCCAGACCATCTTTGTTAACAGGCAGACCTAGAGCCAACTGACACCCCAAACTCTTTGTTAGACACACTGGTCATGGGGTCTGCACCTGCAGGCATGAGGGATGTGGATCCCGCTCCCATTCCCATCACAGGTCTGTGCCGGGCATGGGTAACATCCAGCACCTGGGCAGTGAACACCAGGTTCCCAGAGCAGCTTCTTGAAAGGTGGCTTCTGAGGCGTCACGAGGCGATGAAGTGAAGGCCATAAATGTAGAGGCTGGTGGTAGTTGTAAATGGCTGTCCCTGGCCAGGTGCACGGAGTAGCTCAGGGGAGGTGGAATGGGGAAAATTAAGGCTGTTTGGAGGAACTGAAGCTCAAGAGCACAAAGGTCCACCTGTGACAAGAGCGGCCCCTGATTACACTGGCTAAGAGTTTCCATCCAGGTGGCACATAATGTTCTCCACATTTTGCTGAAAAGGAAAACTATGGCAGAGGGAGGTAATGGACCATGGTTGGGCAACAGTGCGAGCGCAGGGAGGGAGGATGTCTGTGCCCTGCCTGCACCTCCATCACACACAGCCCCCAGCAACGGGGCACTAGGCAAGCACATCAGTGCTGCTCCCCTCTGGGTATCCTGAGCACAGGGCGAAAAAATAAACCATGTGTGTCCCCTCCAAGGCTCAGGGCAAACAACCATGGAGAGGGAAGAAAGGAAAAAAACATGCATCAGCATAGAGACTTCTACCATAGGTTTCATGTGTGATGTGGCCTCCAGGGTCACAGGAAAGAGATGCAGGAGCCCAACGAGGAACCTGACAAAGGGGCACATGCAGAAGTCTCTAATGAGCAGCCTTGTGCCCAGGGCAGAGGCTTGACATCCACTCTGCTCTCTGCCATGGAGGGCGGTGTGGCATTGGCCATGTCAGCCCCAGTGCCCATTGCTCTAAACATGAGTCAGCAGGGAGCCCAGATGGCCGGGAAGCCCAGCAGCCTCCTGGTGGGTGTGAGGAACAGTGCAGCCAGCGGGACCAGAGATGGGATGATCACCTTGTGCTTGGGGCTGCTGAGGCCGCCCCTCAAACCCTGTGTTCAGCTTTGGGCCCCTCATGACACGGAGGACGTGGAGGTGCCAGAGCATGTCCAGAGGAGGGCAGCAAGGCTGGGCAGGGGCTGGAGCGCAGACCGTACAGGGAGTGGCTGAGGAGCCGGGGTTGTTTAGTCTGGAGAAGAGGAGGCTCCGGGGAAGCCTCATTGCTCTCTATGGCTACCTGAGAGGAGGTTGTAGGGAGGCAGGTGTCGATCTCTTCTCCAAATAACTATGGATAGAACAAGAAGAAATGGCCTCAAGTTGAGCCAGGGGAGGCTCATGTTAGACATTAGAAAGAATTTCTACACAGAAAGAGTGGTCAAGCCTTGGAACAGGTTGCCTGGGGAAGTGGTGGAGTCAGTGTCCCCTTCAAGAAACATGTAGATGAGGCACTTAGGGACGTGGTTTAACAGGCATGGTGCTGAAGGGCTTACGGTTGGACTCCATGATCTTGAAGGTTTTTTCCAACCATAGTGATTCTATGATTCTGTGTTCTCAGGGATGCTCTGAGAGACTGCAGTGGCTGAGGGGACAAGGTCTCTGCCCAGGTCACAGCAGGAAAAGCTCACAAAGAGCCAGGCCTGCCGCATCCCACAGGCCTCCGCCAGGCCTGCGCCCACAGCCCCTGGTCGTTCATCCAAGCCGTATTCCAGCCTGCTCCAGGCCAGGCAGCGCTGCCCAGCTACCCGCAGCCAACTCGGGGAGGGAAAGGGCACCCTCTGTGGCCACTGCGGCCAGTGCAGTCTCGTCGCCGGACAAACCAGCACGGCAAGAGGAGGTTTGTAAATCCGTTTCGCTCCTTGAGATGTATTTGTGCTTGGCATCTCTTCCCATGGGGGCCACGAGAACAGACTTTGATATCATACGCTATCATTTTACTAATGAAAACAGACCGCGATTACCAAACACAGCTGAGCAACTTGAAAGTGCTCTTTGAATTAAGGAGGCATTGCCAAATTTAAAGTACATGTTCTTAGTTCAGAAACTAAACCGCATAATTAGACACAAGGCTAGCGGGAGAAGAGGAGGATGCAGGCACTAGCACAGCGCTGCATGCTCCTACATATGGCTCTGGGCTGTACCAGATACGTGCCCGGCTTCTGCATCGCCTCTCTGGAGGCAGCATCCCTGGGACTCTGTGTTCGGGTGGGAGCTGCGACCCTCCAGCTCTGCAGTTGCTCGCTTGGAAGGGCTCCCAGCAAGGAGAAGGTCCAGCATCGCCGGGGGACGCTTGTTCAAAGTGCTCAGCTGCTGGCTGCATGGGGAAGCAGCGGTGGGCACGGTGACACAGCCTGTCCCTGCGCCCCTCTGCTGAGTCCTAGCACTGCCACGGCTCCTTAGCCAAGATCCACACCTTAGGGCCAAAAAGCAGGAGAGAGGAATCACGCTCTTCCTCCCCACAGGGCAATGCTAGTCAGGAATTTGCTGCCATTGCCATTTTCCTAAAGAAAAATCCATTTGTGCCCAGCTGCAATTATCAGCTCCGTGACCTTTAAGACTGGCTCTCTGCAGAGAACACAGGAAACAAGCAGATTTGTGTGCTTGAGTTTGATCCTGCTCAAAATATTTTTGGTTGTGGTCGTGATCCTGAGTGTTTCATCTCAGATCCATCCCACACTAACGGATAATTCCCTAGCAGGCCATGCAGCCAGGGGGGGTTGTCACCGATACGCAGCTCTATCCTGGGCCCCGCTCCTGCGCCTGGGGACATCTCTGTGGCTGCTGTGACCACCACAGGTTTGGGACAAGCCCATGCCCATGAGGCAGCATTGGGCCCTCGTGGCCAAGGAGGCCAATGGGCTCCTGGCTGCAGCAGGAGGAGCGGTGCCAGCAGGGCCAGGGAGGGGATCCTGCCCCTCTGCCCAGCTCTGGGGAGGCACCTGGAGCACTGGGGGCAGCTCTGGGCTCCCCATGACAGGAGGGACGTGGAGTTGCTAGAGATGGGGCAGCGCAGAGCGACAAAGATGATGAAGGGACAGGAACAGCTATCGTGTGAGGAGAGACTGTGCAAGCGGGGCCTGTTTAGCCTGGAGAAGAGAAGGCTGAGAGGGATCTGACCAACATGGACAAGCACCTGAGGTGAAAGTGTAGGGAGGATTGGGCCAGGCTCTTCTCTGTGGTGACCAGTGACAGGACAAGGGGTAATGGGTGCAAGTTGAACCCCAGGCAGCTCCATCTCCATGTGAGGAAGAACTTTGCTGTGAGGGTGCCAGGGCCCTGGAACAGGCTGCCCAGAGAGGCTGTGGAGGCTCCTGCTCTGGAGATCTCCCAAACCCGCCTGGATGCCACTCTTTGCCCCGTGCTCTGGGTGTCCCTGCTTGAGCAGGGGGTTGGACTGGATGATCTCCAGAGGTCCCTGCCAGCCTCAACCCTTCTGTGGCTCTGTGACTCCATATAGCTCAGCAGAAACATTTTTTGGGAGAGGCAGACCCATGGCTGTGGATCCAGGTTTAGGCCAGGCTCTTCTGGCAGGGTCCCTTGAGCAGCTCCTGAGCATAGGCCCCAGACAGCTTTGGGCAGTCGCATTCAGTGCAGATCAGCATTAGGTACCTCCACCTCTGAGGGCACTGATCACCTCACACTTGCAACCCAAGGGAAGGATAGTCTCGAATTGCAGCTCCAGGTGGAGATCTCGGCTTTCACCAGCCCCAGACCAGCCTCAGGTCCTTGTGCTTTCGTCAATATCTGCGCTGGCCAGCACTGCGGAGTCACAGCTAACGCAACAAGAAGCTTCCAGACAACTGACAAGCTGCATGGGATCTCCCTGGGGCTTCTGTCTCTCTCTCTGGCACATCCACACAGTGTTTCCTGGCACATTTAATCTCTCCAGCGTTCAGCAATGGTGGCAAGCAGAGGGGACACCCGGACACCTGCTGCCAGCACAAGGGCCCCAGCCTTGCAACTCCCCTGGGATGTGCAGCAGCAAGGGCTGCTGTCAACCGCTTACCCCCACAGAGGACTTGGAGTTCATGCATTACGTCCCCCTGCACCAGGTCGTGTCCCAGAGACCATCTCACACCAGCAGGGTCTTTCTAGTTGTCCATCAGCAGGGCCTGGGCTGCTCCCCTCCAAACCTAGAAAATGTTTACTACTTGATCCAGAGGAACAGAGCAGCGAGCACAGACACAGTAGCAAACTGCAGCATTTATGGACATGTCCCTCAGACACACGCAGGCAGCCCCAGGCTCTCCAGGACTGCTCTGAGCTGTCTAGATGGGAACCTCCTCCAGTCCAAAGACCTGCAGCTGCAGTAGCGTGGCGTTTGCCTAAGCTAACATACCAGCAGTGCAGCAATGGCCCCGGGCTCAGCTGGCTGCAGCCACGCTGCACCTCGCTTGCATCTGAGCAGCGTCTGGACTGCCCTGCCCCTCGCTGCCATCTCTGGGGCTCCTCTGCTGGGGCAGAAAGGGGTTGCAGAAGGGAAGCTCCGTGTCCTCCAGCAGCGCCTGTGAGCTACGTCAGCATCTCCTTTTGCCACCATCCTGCTAAATAACCAGGCAGTTCTTGGCCATGGGAAGCAGGTGTACCTATAGCTCCCATAGCTCCTATAGCTCCCAAGAAAGACTTCTACAGCTGTGATGGCGAAAAGCCTGGTGGAGCCTGTGCACTGGGCTGCCTGGCTGGGGTAATGGGCACATGTCCCCATCTCAAGCATGTCAAGGCTCCCAGGCAAATGTGGATGGTTGAGACTTTGTCCCATGGTCCGTGGGCACACATTTGTTGTCCTGTTTGTTTCTGAACCACCCCTGCTCTCTGGGACCATCTCCTCCATTGTAGCACAAGACACACTGGTACAAAACTCATTTTACTCCTCCTCTTGGACTTGCAGTACATAAAACTGTGGGGCAAACCTGCCGAGCATCACATGAGAGCTTCAGAAAGCACCTGCCCCCAACGCTGCACATCCCTCCTTCCGGAGCTGCTGTTCATACGCAGCAGGAGATGGACCAACAAGATGCAGCAGGTGGCTCTAGTACAAAGCTGACTCCAGAAGAGCGGCAGGACTGCAGTGCATGGAGCCTCCGAGCATGGATATTGTGCCAGGAACCAGGCAACTTAGAGACAAAGACCAAAATCAAGCTTCTCCTAGCCCAAGCCTTGGTTTCATACTCTGCTCGTGCCTTGGGAGAGTCCTCGGAGTGCAGCTGCGGGCAGATGTGCAGTCTCAGGCCAGCTGCTGTAGATCAGTGCCTGCTGGCTCCTTCCTGCAGCACAGAATCAGTTTGCACCAACTCATTGTCCTCATTGCCTCCACAGGGCTTTCGGCCACCAACCAGCAGGGAATGGAGGAGCTGGCTGCTTTAACCTGTTTTCCAATGGAAATGAAACTGTAGCAAAGACACTGTGTTCGTCCATCCTGTCCCTCCTGCAGCTGTGAACCCACCAGCCAGTTTCACCCAAATCCAACAGGTGTAAAGGTCTGACCAGATTTGCAGAATAGGGTCCCTCTCTCCTGGCCACTGCATGGGATGAGCCCATGCAGAAAGCTGCAGTACGAGCTCAGCTTCCATTAGACAACAGGAAACTCGCCCACTTCAAACACCCTCTTCACACTGAAACTTCAGGTCGGACTTACACCTTCCTGAACACCAGAAGATCCACCTGAGGAGGGCAAGTTTCCTCGGGTCTGCTGCTCACAGAGACTTACTGCATCTCGCATTGTGCTGAGGCTGCATCAAGAAAAGCAGAGGCTAGCATTGAGATAACCAAGATCAGCAGGACCTCATGGAGGGAGGATGCCTCCCATCTCGAGGAACGAGCACCCAAGAAAGCCAGGAGAATCAGTTAAGCTTAGGTTTCAACAGGACCATGATTGTCTCATACTCTCAGGCAGTTTTCATTAAACACCGATAACAAAATCTTGGGGAAACAACTGATGTCAGCCACTAATGTGTATGCTACAGTGCTTGAGTTGTTCGTAAGAAGAAGCACAAAAATAATACAAGTTCACTGTTTATCTGATTCTGGCCAAGGGCAAATTCTGCAAACAGCTCAGGGCTCTCTCGGACGGGACAGTAAACCACATCCCCAGAATGCCATAAAAGGACACTGGACACAGTGACTTTAGCAGCACTGGCTGCTGCACGTTGTCATGTCAATAAACATCCCAATATATATCAATAAACACCTGGTATCAAAGGCTGGTGAATGGTCCCGCGATGTCAAGGAGAACAGCGTTTGCTGTAGAAAGACAAATGAGAAGGCAAAATCAGCCCTATAAACATGACACCTCACCCCTATGATATGTCCATGAATAAGAAGAATTAGGAGGACTCATAGGGGAGGCTGCCTCTTTCCCATCTCGGGGTTCAAAGGCAGCCAATCCACAAACTTACATTACACTGGTACAACAGCTAACGCTGGCTCCTGGCATGACTGTTATCCCAGGAAATCCTATCTGTGGGCACAAAACGGGCTCTCCCCTATGTGACTAGACTAACACATTCCCTTCAGTTGCTTGCTTTGAGGAGGGAAGCTGTTTTCCGAGACCTTCAGGTCAAGAGAGTTGCCTGGAATACAGCCAAGACCAGTGACAGAACAAGGGGTAACAGGTACAAATTAAAACCCAGGCAGTTCCATCTCCACGTGAGGAAGAGCTTCTTTCCTGTGGGGGTGCCAGAGCCCTGGTACAGGCTGCCCAGAGAGGCTGTGGAGGCTCCTTCTCTGGAGATCTTCCCTTCCGCCTGGATGCCACCCTGTGCCCCATGCTCTGAGTGTCGCTGCTGGAGCAGGGGATGGGCCTGGATGATCTCCCTGCCAGCCTCAACCATTCTGTGCCAGCCTCAACCATTCTGTGATTCTGTGAAGAAGCAAACTCCCAGAAAGTATCTCTGGACAGCAATAAGAAGTCCTGCTTTCCTACTGGTTGCTCCCCAGCCTGTCCTGATGCCTGGGGTTACCCCTTCCTAGGAAAAGGGCAGGTCTCTGCACTTGCCTTTGCTGAACTTCATGAGATTTCTCTCTGCCCATCTCTGCAGCCTGTCAAGGTCCCTCTGAAGGTCCCAGAGCTCTGTGGTACATCAGCCACCCCTCCCAGCTTTGTGGTGACCTTGCCGAGGGTACACTCTGTCCCTTCATCAAGGCCACTGGTGAATAAGTTGAACAATACTGGACCCGGCTCCTCCTCAAAACACTGCTCTTACAGCAAGGAAGCTGGGGTCTGTCCAAGATGCTGCTGTTTCAGAAGATTGGGGATGAAAAGGAAGGCCAAGCTCTAGTCCAGTCTAGCTGCAGGGGGATCATGGGTGAAATTCCGCCCCTCTCTAAACATCTAAGCTGCACATATGGCAGCAACCCATTTTAAGAGCAACAATGCCCCCTGCCTGTCTCCATCCCAAGGCTGCCTCATGCTTGAATTTTCCTGTCTCAAAACGGATAACTTGAGTCTGTCTCTGCTCTCCTACTAAATCCAAAACACCAAACTCCAGGTTTAATGAGATGGGACTTTGAGGCCTGGATTCTGCTTCAGCGTGGTGTAGGGTGAGGGTGGCCATGCTGGAGTCACTGAGGTCCCTCTGCTCTGCAGTTGGAACCAGGGCTCAGTATTGGACAAATCAGGCCACTTTCAGGGACTCATATAGAATGCCTAAGGTTGGAAGGGACCTCTAGAGGTCATCTAGTCCAACCCCCCTGCACACGCAGGGCCACCTAGA
>JAWLRI010000217.1:759545-789598 GCA_034781795.1 Crypturellus tataupa | reverse complement strand
CTGTAGTTGCCCGGATCCTCCTTCTTGCCTTTTTTGAAGACTGGTGTGACACTGGCCTTCTTCCAGTCCTCTGGTACCTCCCCCGTTCTCCAGGATCTTTCGATCTGTCGTTAGTGCTTTATTATCAATAAAGACCAAGAGTTTATGGACATCAAATTGACAGTTAACTTTCAACTCAAGAGAACAGAAAAAAAATGATTTGTTTTATTGCTTATGGATTTGCTTTCATATAATAAAGCTTTCCACAAATCGTTGCACTAGGTAGCTTTAGTTGTACATGAGACTGCACTCACAAATTTGGAAAAATATTAACTGAGGCATTTAGGAAAGAGCAAGGGGAGGAAAAAATGAAGGCTGAGTATATTCAGTGTTAAATTTTTACCCGAGCCAGGGTGTGGCATTGGTGAATTCTGGTTAGTTATCAAAACAAAGGGAAGAAGAGGACAATGTGAGAGACTTGTTCTTACAATTAGCAGTGAAATGCAAGGAATACATCAGGAAGAATGTATTGATTTGGCTGTTCTATTTTTAGAATTTTCCAAAATCACAGATTGCCATTTTGGAGCCTTAAAACTAAGGGAATGATATTGCTGACAGTTTTTGCAGAAGTATTTTCCATTTTTCAGTCTATGTTTATATATTGTAAATGGAACTTCATAAAATGCGGTCTTGGAGTCTTTTATATTTCAAACTTAATATTTTGTTTTTTTTTTCCAGATTTCCTATTACATCTTCCTGAGATCAATTTGTGGTAGAACCAGCTGAGTGTAGAGTGTGAACATCTACTTCTCCTGCATTCCACGCTGGGAACAGAAGATTTAATTTTCCCACTTTCAGGAGTGTCCTTTTCAACCAGTACCTTTGAAAGGCTTCAACCTTTCAACCTTTACCTTTTCAACTAGTACAGGTAAAGAAGATCTTTTTAAACTTCAACTCCTCTTCAAGGAGAAATTGAATTTGTATTTTCATGATTGTGCTTGCATACGTGTCTGAGCACAGACATCTCCCGATCCCATGGGGATGAGCTCCCCATCAGGGGAGCCTTTCAGGATGGCACAGCTTTGCTTGTGGAATTCATTGCTCATCACCACGTATGCCTGGCATTAGCAGATACATTAGGGCAGTGTCCATCTATCTCATTAGCATTTATTGGCAGGATTGCAGGTGTTAATCCTGTTTCCTGGCCAAGAAATTAAGTACTTTTTGGAGGGGAAAAGAAAAAATAAAAAGGATGCCATTATGTATTTCATCACAAAAAGTTTAGTTTTTAACTCTTGTTATAGCTGCTGTTGGAATTGTTTTATAAAGTTATAAATGCAACGTATTAGAAAAAAAATGTGGTGCTGTAAAACAATCTCCTTTAAAAAGAAAATTGAAATTATCTCATTTTTATTAATTATTTCTCCGCTTTGTTGTGATACAGGCAGGACAGAAGCTTTTGATTTATGCCTTTGATAACATTTACTGTTCTTCATCTTCTTACAGCATTTCTCTTTCTCCCCTTTTACAAAAAGGTATTTTCTTTCTTTTTTTCCCCACAAGAAATTTGAAATGGTTTGCACTGTATTAGGTTTTATCAGTTACTTACGGAAACGAGAGGTAAATCCTTACTTTGGTTCAGTAGTTTCTATCGTTTGCTCCAAAGAAATGCAGGAAAACTGTGGGAAAAAAATAACTAACTCCCTCCTGTTGTTGATAAACCAGTATTGGAGCATTCCCCAGAGCTGAATTCCCTGAATTTAGCTGAATTCCATTCGCTGAAGCTGGCTTGGGGTCCAGCTGTTGCTGTACATAGCACCCGGGGCAATTTCTAAAGCAATCGAACTGCATTTAGCCTCATTAAGGCAATCCATTGAGCTCCTGTGTGCTCTGCTGGAAAGGATCATCATGCTAAAATATGTCAACGGCATTGAAGTTGCAGCCCTGCGCCACACGCGCTGGCTTCCCTGCTAAATGGGGTGCTTAATTCTAGTTCTGATGCAATCTGCCTGACCACAGGTGGTCACTGGAGCTGTAAACATGCAAATAAAGCGTGTCCCTGGGCTGTAGCAGGGTGAGGAGAGCACTGCGCTGTCAAATCTGATTTCCAGATCTAGATATCAGAGATATGAAGATATTGTGCTATGAATCTGCATTCAGAGAAACTGCAGGACGTGCCAAAGTGTTGAGGAGGAAAGGAGAAAATGTCTATTAGCTGTCTTGTTTCTGCACTATCACTATGTCTTTATGTTGCTCTGTTTTTCTTTGAACCTTTATCAGATTTTTGAATGTTATATAAAGCAGACATCACAGACATGGCTCAATATTCTCCAAGGACCTGAAATCTTGTAGTATAAGTTTGGGGATTAATTTTCTTTTCTTGGATGGAGACTAATAGCCAATAATCTTTGAGGAAGCAGTTTTGATTATTTGCACGTGTTCCTTCAGCATGGATGAGGAGAGTGACCAGGTTGTAAAACTGGACATGAGCTTCTCCTCTTGCTACATCACTGCTTGCCACTGTAAGCAACAAAACTGATGCTGCAGCTCTGAGAGGTCAGTAATATTCTTTATTTGTAGGACAGGAAAAGAAAGCATTTGTTTTCTGTTGGCACACCATAAAAACATATGTCATTTGACACAGGGCAGTGTCTACATGTATTTCTACAGTACAGAGTATTTCTACAGAGCAAATAGGTGAAGGGAGGATATTTACAGAGCAGTCCTTAAAGTTACTGTCCCTAGTTAAGACAAAAACTGGTAATTTCAAAATTCAGGTTTCTTGTTATATAGCAGGTATATTGAATGTAAATAAAATAGCTCAGTAAGCTATTAACTTGCTGTCAAACTTGCAGAAGGTAGGTGCAAGGACTCCTGAATAGGGAATAAGTTTATACTTGTATGTACTAAGTGTATTTTACAGTTTGGGGGGAGTGGGGTGGTCTGTTCTAATGTTTATTTAAAGCAGTATTAAATCACGTAACCTTCCCAGGCTTTAATTGAAGTTGGAATCTATTTTTGGACAGTTTGTAATATCATTATTTCACTCCTGTGGATGTGTATACTCTGAATTTGAAAGGAGCAATTGTACTCTGAAATAGATCAATTTGATATTTCCTGGACTTTGGAAAACAAAAGCTGATTGCCTGAATGAACTGTAAGAGAAAAAATATATATATATATGTATTTCTGTGATTGAAATGTCGAAAGGCAAAGTTCAAAACTTACTAGCTTTTCGGTAAATTGCCATTCAAATTCTCTCTCTCTCTCTCTCTCTCTCTCTCTCTCTCTCACTTTCTCTCTCATATGGATGTACCTTTGGATCCTTTCAAGTTTTAATTCTTCACGAGCACTATCCCACCTCTGGCTGTCATACTTTGCTCCACTGATGTCTGTTTTCCGCAGCTTCAACAAGGTGCTCAGGCATCTTCTGAAAGCAGCACAAAGGACGAGGGAAAGAACTAAAGAGTCTGGAATGGAAAATGTGGCCAGACTAGCGAGCAAAATATTTCCTGAACCCTTTTAGTCACTGACTTGAAAACCTGCCCATGTCAGTTGCCATGGTCATTGCCTGGTTTTGAATTTTAATTATTATTTGCTTGCTTCATAGTTTATACTTAACCTTGAAAAAGTCTCATGCCTGCTCTGCTCTGCTGCTATTCTGGGTGCATTTTCAACATACAGTTTGTAATTCTCATGCGCGGTGTTTTTTTTTTTTTTTTTTTTTTTTTTAAGTATTGCACTTAATGGAGCTTCAAGCTTTTAGGTTATAGTCTAATAGACCTAACAAGCTTCCATTTCTTTTGCAGTTGCTGAGAAAATAGTTCGTTCTGCTGCTTCTGTTCTTTTCTTCTGTGTTTATCCTTCACGTTTTGTAGAAGTCCATCTCTGATTGAAAAGGCTAATGACTGTTTCCCTTTAAAGTAGTTATCTAACTTTTTAGGTAATTTTAGTCTTTGTTGCTGCTATAAACTTTTTTGCTTTTAACTTTAACAATCCCTTTACATTCATATCTTCACAGGTACTTGAAAGCATTGCATTTCTGTATAATTCAGGTACTGATCCATCCTCCTATCCCAAGTTCCAGTTAGAGATTACTTGCCACAATATGGTGCTAAAACCTCCAAAGTTACTTCAGCAGGAGGGGAGGAGAGTTGTTGCAGTGAGGAGAGAAATGGGGCTCAGTGGAAGGAGACTCGTTGCAGTGAGAAGGTAGAAATGGGTCTCGATACCTCTCCTGAACCAGATCTTCGTGCAAACAGTTTGTTCTGAAGTTTATTTTTGTTTCTCTTCTGGCTGCACCTTGTTCCCTTCTTCATATGAGGAAGCTGGACAGTCTAGATGTGAGGACAGATCTTTTGTCCCCATCAGCTGTTAGGAAGTGTTATTCTTTACTTGACTACCAGAAGAGAAATCACATCTATGGAAGGATGGGTGGAGAAGGATAAACAGGTGCATTGGAGGATACATAGGCTAGCTGGGATTTTCCTGGGGCTTCGTCAGCTCTTCTTTGCTGGCAAGTAAATACTCCCAGGTGGAGAGCTGCTGGCATAGAGTAGCTGTTTGGCTCAGTATCAGTGGTTCTGCATCATTACACTGAAACACGCTAATTCTGTTGGTTTTGTGGGTACATTTAATAGCTGGTCGTGCTCTGGCACCCTTGGCAGTGTCTCTTTCCTTGCTGTCATTGGTTCTGCTAGCATCTAGGGCTTTGAGCAGTGCAAGCAGCCAGGCCCACCTGCACACCCAGCAGGTTTTCAAAGCCAAAGGGTATATATAACTGCTAGCTCTAATCCCAAATTCTTGCAGTCTGCTTTCCTTTCCCCCACCACTGACTTTGGAAAGCTGCTGAGGAACATATGCTCATCTAATCCATTAGCTTCTAGAATAGTGACTTCCAGGGAGAAAGTTAACTCATGTAACCAGACAGGATTAAATTTATTTTCTCTGCAAGGATATTCCAAGATTTCAGCTAACAGTGTTGAATTTCTCTGTGATTTCCATGTGGAAAATGACCAAAAAAAAAAAAAAAAAAAAACACATTAACTTCCAGGTTTCTGGACTCTGCAATGGACTGCTGTCTTCCCATGGCTGTCTCTGCATATCCTGGGGACTCGCAGCTTACACGGGGACGCATCCTTTCCAACCTCAGAAGAAGTCCTGTTTTCACAATTGAAATGGGGACCATGTGTTGCCACCTTTAATTACAGGCTGAGAATCAATTTCAGACGATGAAGGGTACAGCAGAAACAAACACTGGCATTTCTCTGGGACTCTTACACTCAACAAAGACAACCTAAAAAGTCGTCTTTTTAATACAAAAAAAAATTGTGAAGTATTTGGAAGGGAAGACCTGTCTTTAAGGCTTTGCTAAAAGGCACCTCTGTGTTGCTGCCGTACTTTAAAAGAAAAGTTAAATTTTAAAATTTCAGCATATGCTTCCAAAATACCCTGATTAATATTTAGCCACCATCTAAAACTGTATGGATTAAATATCTTGTCTGAGCTAATGCTATTGTATGTTAGGAATCTCTGCCCACAAGGCAAAACATTGGCTTTATTTTCCCAGTAGCGAAGCAGGGAGAAGCCTGGAGTTGTCTGCCTTGATGGTACAACCTTATGAGTTTCAAACCACGCTGAAGCACCTGCTGCAAAAAGCACCAGGTTAAGAGAGCAGAGTGTTGCGTGTGACAGGGAGCGTTTTGCTCTGCAGAGCCTGCAGCATGGGGAGCCGTGTGCTCTGCAGCAGGCTGGATTTTCAAAAACCTTCTCAACGTTGATGAGAGCGGGCCCTCTAGAGGCTGGTGTGGTCATAGGAGTGCCGGCAAGGTCAGGGTCACACGCACTGTGCAGACAGGAGAGAAAATTAGCAAGCAGTTTCCTAAGTGCCAGAGCAGCAAACTGATCTCAGGCTGTGTGGCCACATGAGAGAAATTCACTTTGCCTTGAGATGTCAACAGGAGCTACGTCTGGGCTGGCCCTTGCTGGACTGCTTCAGTGTGAGTCTTGGCAAGTGTGTAATGAAAATAGAAATGAAATTGGGGGTTTGGGTTTGTTTTGCCTTTAAAGCATGTCTCTAACTTATTTTGCTTTGAAAAACAGACTTGGTGGTGCAGGACCAAGCTGAGTGTATGTGTTTGTCAAGTAAATAGGAAATTATCTGTTACTCACATCTCTAGTTATCTCTTTTCCTTTCCCCTCTTGCAGGAGAAGCTGTGAGTCACCTAATAACCAGATAAGGTCTCCATTCTCATGATTTTTCTCATCTGCTTTTCCTGGAGCCATGGATGAATATAACCGCTTTGTGGATTGGGAGAAAATGGATGTTAATGTCCAGAGCCAAGATCCAAAGGAGCTGAGCTGCACCGAATTCCAGGAGCTCAAGCAGCTGGCTCGGCAGGGCTACTGGGCCAAGAATCACTCTTTGAGAGCCAAAGTGTACCACAAACTAATCAACAATATTCCGTGCCGCACAGTGACTCCAGATGCAAACGTGTACCGGGACATTGTTGTAAAGATCATTGGAAAGCGGAGCAGCAGCTCCCTTCCACTGCCGGAGTTCGTGGATAACAGCCTGGTTCCCACTTACTGCTTGAACGCTGAAGGCATCGGGGCAGTCAGGAAGATCATTCTGTGTGTCGCAAACCAGTTCCCGGACATCTCCTTTTGCCCAGCACTGCCCTCCGTGACAGCTTTGCTCCTGCACTACAGCAGGGACGAGGCAGAGTGCTTTGAGAAGGTTTGTCGCATCCTTGCTTGCAACGACCCCTCCAAGCGCCTCATTGACCAGACCTTCTTGGCTTTTGAGTCCTCCTGCATGACCTTCGGTGATCTGGTGAACAAGTACTGCCAGGCAGCACACAAGCTGATGGTGGCCGTATCTGAGGATGTCTTGGAGGTCTACTCTGACTGGCAGCGCTGGCTCTTTGGAGAGCTGCCTATGGTCTACATTGCCCGGGTCTTCGACGTATTTCTGGTGGAGGGCTACAAGGTTCTCTACCGTGTTGCACTGGCTCTTCTGAAATTCTTTCACAAAGTCCGAGCTGGGCAGCCCAAGGAGTCAGACAACGTACAGCAGGATATTCGGTCATTTGTGAGAGACATCGCCAAGTCGGTCACCCCCGAGCGGCTTTTGGAAAAAGCTTTTGCAATCCGGCTCTTCTCCCGGAAGGAGATCCAGCTCCTGCAGATGGCCAACGAGAAGGCCCTACAGCAGAAGGGCATCACAGTCAAGCAGAAAAGGTAGGAGTCTCCCAAATCCAGTAGGCAGCCTGTCAGAGTGACCCCAAGAAAATGGGTTGTGATGAGTGTCAGGCAAGCCTGACTGGTTACTGGTATCTCCTCTGCTTCTTTTGCTCTGTGGACTTGATAGAAAAAGCCAGCAGCCCCAAAATTAAGTGTTGATGGGATTATCTCTTAAATATGAGACAACTTGTACAAAACTTCAATTTCCTGCTGACCAACATCTTAAATTTTGCAGTTTCTTTACTTTTAAGTAGCCAAACACCATCTTGGAATGCGAATGTAGCTCAGGAGCTGTCTTATTAGAGTAAGGAAGAAATAAGAAAATCTTATTCCCAGGTTACTTTTGAACATTGTTTGACTGAAAATAGTAAGTGACATTCTGCTCTAGTGTGGTAGTAAAATACCTAATAGTAAAGATATGGCTAAGAGATTTCTCAGTAATCTAAAGATAATCCAGTAATCTAAACATAGGTATCCTACAAAGTCCAGATATATGTGCAATTAAATACCAGTCATGACATTTTCTTTCTTTTGAGGTCTTCTGTGAAAACAGAAAACTTTTCCAAAAAAAATGCAGAAATAACTTCTGAATGTCCAGGTTTTGCTAGCTGTCCTGGCCTCTGCAAAGAGGGAAACTTGTTGTAGTCTGCTGGGGTTAGTAAATGTGATATCTGGAACTTGGTAATATCAAGGGACAACTTTATTTTCCCTAAATTTGTACTAGCCACCAATGTGTTAGAACCTCACAAATGATGTTGCCTAATTAGTCACAGTAGTTTCAAACGGAAACCTCTACATGGTATTGAAATATAAATTTGTCAGAATTTGGCATATAAAATAATGAAAGCATTACCTAAAACTTGTACATGATAAAGACTGCACATGAAGTTCCTGATCTTCTCTAGCTGTTTATTTTTGGAATCACAGTTTAGTTTATGATTAGCTTCTATTTTACATGGCTTCCTTAGGGTAAAACCCAATCTTAAATATTTCAAAGCCTTAAGGCCCTGGAATATCATGCTAGATAGACTGCAGACCATCAAACTCAGGACACAAAACTAGAAGTTTTAGCTCTCATAATCTGGGCTAATGACTTTCCTTCCTGTCTTGAAGTGTAGAAGAGCTGTAACATCTTTTCAGAGCATCTGCTTCAACACCAGAATGAGGATTAGCAAAAGCAGAAACTGCTGCTGCATTGAAACCTTTTAGAGGTATCCCTTGCTCAGAACAACAGTGGTGCCTTTCAAGCAAGATGTAGTAAATCTATACCCAAATAGTGCCAATAGACCCTGCCACACCTGGCAGAGTTGCTAACGCGTAGCTTTGCTCTTGGCTACTTTTGTACACACACTAAAACTTCTATAATCCCCTGGAAAGACACAGCATGGGCTAGGCTGGATTTGGGTTTTGGCACAGGCAAGAGTGAGTACCCCAGGAGTGAGATTTCTTGAACGCTCAAAAAAGTGAGTTCCGATGTCCACATTTGGCCCATGGACAAAGATGAATAACTTCCCAGATAGCTCTGCCCAGGTAGCAGAAAGGAAAAAAATGTTTAAAGAAAGGAATATTTTAACCTCTCTGTTTTTTTTTTTTTTTTTTTTTTTTTTTCCCTCTCCCCACTTTCTTGGTGATTCAAATCAAGCCTTACTCTGTGTTTCTCTCCAGGCTCTTCCCAATCACTGGAAATCACTGATCTTTTCATGTCTTTTTTTTTTTTTTTTTTTTGTCTTTCTCCTTCTACGTTCTCCTTCTGTCACTTCCATATCCACTGCACCCCTCCTGTTTGCAGTGTTACATCTCCTAAAAGGTAGGTTAAGACACTTAAAGCTTTGCACTTTGCTCTTTATTTATTTGATTTCTTTTCCTGTCTTTGCTTGGCTGGTTATTTTTTTTTCCAATGCTGCCATTATTTCTAATGCTGGGGCAACAGAAGCAGGGCCACAGTTGTAGCATCCAGTTGTTGTGCAGCTCTCTCCTGGACACGTTCTTGCAGAGTTAGTTCACAGCACCTGCAAAGTTGTATGATCCTTGGATTTGTGGATGGATTCAGGATTCACAGATAGGCCCAGCTAGTCAGCACAGCACTTTCATACAACCATATGAGCTTGTTTTTTGTTTGTTTTTCTGAATGGAGAAGTTTAGTGTTAGCAATAAGATTTAAGTGCTTTATATACACTGTGGGAAAAATATTTTTTGAAAGGAATATCGCAAGTAACATGCTAAGTTCTCAGAAATATTAGGCATTGGCCCACCAGACCTGATATATGCTACTGTTTTCTTTTTCTTGTGCACACTTTTTCTAGTTGTTTGAAAAGATACGGGACTGAACCCAACTAGGGAACTGAGCCTAAAACTGACTTGCCTCTATCTGTACAAGATTACATTTCTATTTACATAGGTACTTTTTTTCAAAGAGAAAAGAGGACAAACTTTATCTTCTGTGTAGCAAAGGTCAGAGTTACTCAGCTATTCAGCATTAATGGTTAATGAAGTCATTCATCAAGTTGTGGTCTGAAAAGCAAATCTTAAAGCACAGAAATCAGTGGACTGTGATCCCTGATAAGCAGAGAGCCTAGAAAGAAGGAGCAACATTGGCCTGTAGTATTTATTCATTT
Organism: Crypturellus tataupa; assembly: GCA_034781795.1. Classification (NCBI taxonomy): domain Eukaryota; kingdom Metazoa; phylum Chordata; class Aves; order Tinamiformes; family Tinamidae; genus Crypturellus; species Crypturellus tataupa. The sequence continues at coordinate 779,759 of JAWLRI010000217.1, read as the reverse complement.
AAATGTGTGAACCTGAACCCTTGCGAATGCCTTTGAGATGATATTCTGGCTTCGTTGCAGGTGCCCTGGGTTAACTTTAGTGGGAGATGCACACTAACAATTGCACTGACTTGTAAAATAGGAGTTAGAATTAATTTTCTCATGCTTTAAAGTGCAAAAGAACTCTTTAAGGAGCAACTTAACCAAATATGTTTCATATCATACTTGGCATGCTGAAGATTTTCTTCCAATAAATTGCCAGGCTGTTAATTCCACCCAGTCAAATGTTCAAGGTTCATGTATCACTTTACCCTTGTCATCTAGATTCTGAGAGCAGCAGAAAGACTTGAATTTTAAAGTAACACACATGAATTTTAAGTGTCACACAGTAGATACAGAGTGTCTGTTGACACTGATCTTAGCACAAAATGAGTTTTCAGGTTTAAACCCCTACAGCTGCGATTTATGACTGAAAAACATGTGTTTTCTACCAGACACTTCTGCCCTATCTCCAGCAACATTTCCAAAACTCTTCTACTTACTCAATTTGTGTGGCTTTTTTTTTTTGGAATGCCCATTTTTAGTGCTTATTTAGCACTTTGAAAGTCAGATGCCCCACTGAAGTAGATGGCTTTCCATACCCTAAAAAAATAAAACCCCAAATGAGAGACTCAATGTAGAACTAGTTACAAGTGACTCTAATTGCAAAATCCTGGAAACCGCCAAAACTTTGATTAATTTTTGTTACGAAACAGAGTTTGGACAGGAGGGGACTGCTGTTGGCACCAGTTTCAACATGGGATCCCATTTCAGTCTGAACCACCTGCTGCTGTGATTTACAGCTGGAAATAGCAGGGCATTTTATTTCAAATCCTCCAGTCAGGCTTGAAGCTCAATTTTACTGGCAGAACTGGGTATAAAGCAATTCACAGCAGTCTTCAAGAGACAAGAATTTTGTGCCTTGCTTGGTTTTCCTTTTAAATGGCCAGCATGAGGCTAAGTGGCTCTGAGTAACCCAGAGAGATGTTTGTAAAGATGCTGATCTCCCATCCCATGAAGGCTGTAGACTTGTCCGGGGTGCTAAAAGTGGAGATTTAGTAGGGAAGCTGCTTAAACAAGGGATTAGGCTAAGATTTTGCTGGGGAAGAGTGCTTATTACCCAGCCAAGAGGAGGAACAGAGACAAAAGAAAGGCTTCTGGATGCAAGTACTTAATTTTAGTGCTTATATACATCTACTTAAATGTAGAGAAAAGAATGGAGGTAGCCTGCAAGTGATGAGCCTGGGACCTGTTTGTCTAAAGCTTAGCAAGTATGTTTAAAGGTGTTTTAATAATATTTGGTAGTAATGTTTGGCTTATCCATCCCTTTCTTTTTTCCTTCAAAAATCCACTGTAATAAACTAGTTGAAAGCCTTGGCTGTGTTCGTAACTCCTCGAATGTGAGACCAATCTAACTTCTAAGAAACCAAACCCGAGGATTTGTTGCTCAGATGGGTTCCCTAGTGCCACCAGTCCTGAGCTGCAGACCAGTAAGGTAGGAAGGGCTGAGCCCTAGAGCGAGATCCCAAGGGAATCCACATGATTTTAGTTCCTGAATGACCTAGGAAGATGCCTTGCTAGAAATGCTGATGCTGAGGCTCCTAGGATAAATTTTAGGCAGCATTTCCCAATTTCTGCTAGCCAGCACTGCCTTAAGGAGCAGTGTAAATGCTGATGACTTCTTGGCAAGATAATCAAGAAAAAATATATATATTATATTGCATGTTTTAGCAGGGAAGCTAAGATATTCTGATGTATGCAGCTATGCAATATTGAGGTGGTCTTTTGTAGTCTGTGAAGTTGAGCAGAAGGAAACGCACATGTCAGAAAAGAATAATTGCTTGGTGAATACTTGTATCCTTTGCGTAGGCTGAATCCTTGTGTGGCTTGCAAAGCAGATCCTGCAAAACTGGTTCAACTAACTGCTGCTCAGTATCTCTGTGTCTTGCACAAGTTTATGTTGCATTTCCATCCTGTCCTCGGCTGAAACACTTGCATTTTAAAAGGCCTTAGCATCAGTGATGGGTGCAGTAACACTTGGTTATCACCAGACACTGAGTTTGTGCATGTCTTTAAGCTGAGAAGTGAACACTGCTCAAGATGTTCTAACTGTAATGTCACTTTGGAGAGCTGGAAAGTCAGGAGCGTGCTCTGCTCATTGGCTCGGCTGCTGTCCTGATTCCTGTGGCATGGTCAGGGTCGGACCGCGCAGAAAGGGGGTTGCTTCATATCTCGGCTACTTCTGTTCTCCTGCTCAAATCCTCATCCATGAGATTGTCTCAAACAACAGATAATTTGCCCTATTCAAGGTCATTCTCACTGGCTTGCCCTGATGTCCCCTATATTTACAAGCACAGGCTACTGTTGCCGTAAGGAGATGTTGCTCCAGCTATTCCAGCAAAGCCAGCAACTCTCAAGGGTTCTCTTAGCCTCCAGTAATTTATTTCATTCTCTAAGGAACAGCCTTTTAATTCCCTTTGAAGAGTAGTGCACGCACTGGGGCCCTTTGGGATTCAGCGCTCTCTGCATGTTGCTACCCAGTAACCGGAAATTGCGGGTTTTGTTGTTTCCATTAAGCTCTTTTTTTCTCAATGTTTTGTTTTGTATTTCTCAGGCAGAACGTGCACCTCGCAGTTCATGCTGAGAACTTCAAGTCTGAAATAGTGAGCGTGAAAGAGATGCGAGATATCTGGTCCTGGATCCCTGAACGCTTTGCGCTTTGCCAGCCCCTCTTGCTTTTCACCACCTTGGAACATGGCTGTAGCCTAAACAGGTAACCACAAGTTCCCTGCAGCTTTTTAATGTGGGATTAAAAAAAAGAGCACCTGAACAAATGAGATGAGGCAGACATGAGTTTTCCTTGCTCCTCACAGAACCACAGAAGGGTTGAGGCTGGCAGGGACCTCTGGAGATCATCTAGTCCAACCCCCTGCTCCAGCAAGGACACCCAGAGCACCCAGGGTGGCATCCAGGCAGGCTTGGGAGATCTCCAGAGAAGGAGCCTCCACAGCCTCTGTGGGCAGCCTGTGCCAGGGCTCTGTCACCCCCACAGTAAAGAAGCTCTTCCTCATATGCAGATGGAACCAAATAACAGCAACTTAGCTCCTAGTAGTGATTTTTGGTATCTGAAATTCTGTTTCTGAAGTGAAGGGGTGTCTACTGTCCCAGCTCCATGAGAAAAAGCAAGTGGAATGAATCATAGTTCTTCTATGGAAACAGGAGGCTCTTCAGACCCAGCCACGGGGCCCAATTTCCTGTGTAATGCAAAATGCCGTAAGAGGCAGCTGTCCTGATCAAGAGTCTTCTATTCATTGTGCAGAGGAGTGAATGGGAAAGGAGTGCTTGATAATCTTTGTTTTCTGTCCCTGGGGTTGTTGAAGGCACTCACAGATACTTGCTTGGTCTAGGGCTGCGGTTAATGCCCTGAGCTGAGGGAGTGCCTGGCATCAGGAAAAGCAGGAGCAGCAGGTGATGGTGGCAGCGGGTGCTCACTCTGTGCTCACTCTGTGCTCACTCTGTGCTCTCGTTACAGGTTCTATTCGCACAGTGAAGGACATGAACCAACTCTTCTCCTCATCAAGACAACAGCAAAAGAGGTGAGTGAGGTGAAAGGTGACCAATAAAATTAAATTTTAGGCAATCACCTAATGCTACGTTGAATACACAACACTTCATAATAAAATAGAGAAGGGATTTTGAAATTGTGTGTTTTTTTTTTTCTTTAGTAATGTGTGCTTTATACTGTTTCATTTATGGGACTATACTTTCAGTTCCCCTTCCTCCTTTAAATATCTTCTCCCTTTACATAACATGGGATGCTGTAGTATCCCACATGTTACTGTACTAACATACAGCAGTAAAATACTCTAGTAACATACAGTAGTAACATTCACAGAGCTCTTGGTCAGCCTCTTGCTCCCAGGAACAGAAGGGAGAGGCTGTGGAATAGTGAAAAGAACCTCACGATGCATAGAAGATATTTGCCTCCAGTTCACAGAGAATGAAAGCAGCAGATGCTAAGTGATACGAATAATATTGTCCACTCTAACAAGAAAAAAAAATCCTCAGCTTCACCTCATGATTACTTAAAAGAAATGTAATGCAAGCAGCACCCCAAACGGACTGCATACAAGTGTCTCACCTAACGAGAGCTGTTCTTCCCCTCTACCGTGCGTGACTCCTAAACATCTTGTGAATAGCTTAAAGCCATCAGTGCAGTCTGCAAGCAAAGCTACCAATGCAGTCTGCAAGCGTGTAGTTGTGTGTGGGTTTCTGCAGGATGGCTCCTCGTGACACGGGTTCCTGTCCTCTCTCTGCCAGTGCTGAATCCAAGGGCACGGATTCATAGCTATGCGCACGTGGCTGACTGAATGCCTGTGATATCTAAAGGGGAGAGGAATGATAGACAAGGCATTATTTTTCCTCTTGTCCTGGAGCTTGTCACAAAGTCTAGCTTTGTAAAGTGCTACTGGATTTTTACAGCATAGCTACAGTTCTTATCCCTCAAAAAAGAAAAAGATTTTTTTTTCATTTTATTTTTTTTTTAGAAAAGGGGAAGCTTTCATCCTTTATTCCAATGTTTATCATTACTTTTTAGGAAAAAGGAAAAAAGAAATGTGCTCGGGAATATTTTGGGAATATCAGATAAATGTAATTTCACTTACTTCCTCAGTAACAAAAACAATCCTTAGGAATTTTTGTCCTTGTAAGGCTGATAGAGGCTTAACAGCAAATGTACCTTAGAGCAATTCTGCAAAACCTATTTTAATCTTTTCCTTTTTTTTTTTTTTAATGTGGAATTGTTTTTCCACATTCTTAGAGCTGTATTGTTTAGTCTGTCTCTGCTTGGCAGTGATGCATGTTGCTGGCAGTGAGATACAGTTCTCAGGCAAACAAAGAAGCCTCCCTTTTTATTGGGAGCTAGTGCCCATCGAAGCACGTGCTGTTCTGAAGCTGCTGTTTTCAGTACCTGTACTAGCTGGACACTGCTTTAGCTAACTGAGTTTTAATCTGCAGTTTGGAATTGGGAGATAGACCAAGGCCAACATTTGCAAGCAGAAAATGCTCAGCCAGCAGTGCTGACCTTGTAACTTGGGACAATACTGCTGCTTCGAATGCAAAAAACGAGGAAGTGGAAGTCAGGCTTTACAAATTTGGAGTGATTTGTGTTTTGGTAGCTGGAGTTAGGTTAGGAGTTAGGACTGTTCCTCTTTTGAGGCCTGAGAGGTGTACAGTAATTTTTGAAGCTCTTCAGATTTGAAGGGTATTCCCTAATGGATTAAAGCAGTTTAAATCTATCTTTAGATATAAGTACTTATGCTGCTTTAATCCACTGATCTAGAGATTTTGAAAATCAAACTAAAAAGAACCATTTTATACCCTAAAATGGTAGTGCTAGTTGGTTTAACATACTTTCTTCCTAACCTTGCTGTTTGTGCCAGGTCTGCGGGGCTTTTCTGTCGACTGATTGGAGTGAGCGCAGGCGAGGAGGGAACAAGCTGAGTTTTTTTGGGACAGGGGAGTGCTTTGTGTTTAGGGTGAGTAAAATTTGATGTTTCACTATCCCAGTTAGTTATGTAACTCACACCTGCCTTCTACTAAGCTGGGTTATATGTGATCCTGGTTTTAAAGTCTGCTGAACTCTTACTTACATCTGGGAGGAAAAAATGACTTTTTAATTCTGGGGTGAGCCTTTTTTCACCTGGAAGTGCAGAGCATTTTATTACAAGAAAGGTAACTTGGAAACCATTGTGTCCTTTCTTCAGGCACCTGGAAGGCAAAGGGATAAAGGAAGAAAGTAAAACTTACCCTAATAGATAGTTTGGTCTAATCTTTACTGCTAATAGTGTGCCTGGAGTGTGCGGGGTTTTAATGCCGTTTCTAAAGCAGAGCTCTCAGTATTGCAAATATTCTCTAACTACATTTTTACTCTTTTCTTCCCTATGTAGCTGCAGCCTGAAGTAGAACGCTACGAGTGGGTGATAATAAAACACCCCGAACTAGCCATGAGTGTTTCTGAGACAGAAAACCATGCTTCAGGGTCTTCCAGTACTCTTTCCTCCAGTAGTATCCCAGCAGATCCCTCAGATCGCCTTTCTCCCTTTCTATCTGCTCGGCACTTCAACTTGCCTTCCAAAACAGCCTCTATGTTCATGGCTGGCAGCAGCGAATGCATCATTATAGGTAAGTCAGGGCTTGAATGCAGACATGTATCCCACCTGCCCTTCCTGTCAGCTGCAGTAAGAGTTTCAGCTCAATATTTTGTTCAATATTGCTACAGTCACTGCAAGAAAACAGGCTAAGACCTGTTATTACCTAACAGGAAATTTGCACATCAAGCACTTTAGAATAAGCACTTCAGGATAGCTCTAAGCATAGCTATACCCTCATCCTGCCTAATTTGCAGTGAGAATAACTCCGGAAGAGGAACTTACTTTGCGTGGAGGTTTTTGTTTACATGTTAAACTATACACATAAACATTCATTCTTTTGGAACTATTTTGGATCTGTGATGCTGTAGACTGGAGGAAGAGCCTGCCCAGTAAAGTAGTCACTTAAATGGGATTTACAGGAAAGAGATATGAATCTGTAGTTGCCCTTGACACTTGCTAGGAGAGCCACTGGACCAGTGCTTTCTGCTCGAACAACAGGCAGGTGCCTGCTGGCTCTCAGCAGCATGTACTCTAACCCACCGCAGGCTGGACGGCTCCAGAACCAGCTAAGCTGCTGAAAGCAAGGGCACGTATGTGCCTGAATTATGAGTTGCTAATAATAACCTATCACAGATTGTTTTGGAGATAGTTATTGTTCATTAAAGGTAGTAATAAGAGAAACAGGCTTGGGTAGTAGATATGTAGCAGTTACTGCTGTATATGATTTCACCCATAAGCCAGAATTTCTATTCTTTTGATTCTTTGGGTATTTTCTATTCACTGCATTTTCTGACTCTGAGTTCTGTGAATCTTGGCAGAGATCCAGAGATAATCAAAATGCTGTTAACAATGTGATGTGGGGATTTTTTTTTTATGATTTAGAAGACTAAGCGACTGCTGTTACTGGTGTGCCTGTTTTTCTCACGGCTTTGATTTGTTCGCTAAATTCTGTGAGTTTCTTCACTGTAGTGAAAATATGCAGTGGTAGCTGGAACCTCTGGCCCTAAAAAATCTTGAAGTTGAGAACTTGAATTAGGCTTCTTGGTCTTACTGACTTGCAATAATCTATAAAATTATTTCCTGTTCTGATAGTTTCATTTAAAAACTATGTATTTGAGCAGAATACTGTTTGCACCTGAAGATGGTAAGTATACATCATAAAGCTTCCCTTTTCTAGCTTCCTAACAACTTTTTTTTGTCTATTTACAGGAGGAGGTGATGGCCAGGCTCTCTACCTTGATGCAGATCTGAACCATGGAAGGACAAGTCACTGCGATACTTTCAATAATCAGCCATTGTGCTCTGAAAGTTTCCAGATCTCTGTCCTGGAGGTGTGGGGCTTCAGGGACACCATGAATGGTTGACATGACTGTCAACCAACAACTAGTTTTTCAGGTGTCTTAGGATTCCCAAGACAAATCCTAATGGAGGAGCCAGGTTAGGATATAATTTCCACTGGGCTCAGTATTGTTTAGTAATTACTAAGCAGCACACTTGGATGCAGGGCTTAGTTGTTTACTCTTTTATTTAAGACATGTCAAAGATGAAGTAGTAATCTGATTAACTTCTTATCTCTTTACCTCTACAGATCTGGATTCAGATCTTGATATTAGATAAAAATGGAACTGTAATTATCTCAAACCATCCTAAATGGATACAAATCCATATCATAGCATAGCTTTGCAGTGCAATGCAAGTCCTCAGAGGCCCAGAGCTTGCTGAGGTGTCCTGAAGAGCTGTGTGCCCCTGGCACCAGTATCTGGCTGGCAAGAGCCAGTAATACCAAATTTCCACTCACAGGAGTATTGAAGATCAGATTTCACAAAAGGCACAGCAAAAATCATTGGTCTACTATAAATGGACTTGTGCAAACAAATACATTAATATCAGTACTTCTCATGAGTAAGCTCTGAAAGCATTCTGTTCACAAAGGAAACCATGATCACTGGATCCCCTTCTCCTAGCACCTGAACCCTTGGCACATTCCAATTGCGTCTGCTTGAGGAGCTTGCCTCTAAGAAGGAGACATCCAAACTGGACGTGGGTACCTCCTTGGACAAGGATTTTGTTTACATTCCTATTCCATATCAGTATAATGACTTCAGATTCATTCATATTTCGGCTGAAACCCAATAGCTCGGACACTTCCCTTTCTTCATCTTTCCTGGAAGACAAAACGGGCTTTAAATGCAAGAATAACAACTGTGCTGACAGTAGTAAATCAGCCATTGGGGGAATTAGTCATTAGGATACAAAAATAATGCAGTGTCCACAAGTAAATGGAGAGACGTGAAAGAGGAATCTTCTGAGTAATACTGTTCTGGGAGAAGACTAGTTTTCCGAGGGAAACTCTAGGTGACACCATTTCTCCACTGTGAGCCTTCCCAGTCGTGAAAGAGGTAACATTCCTGCCTGCGGAACCTTCTGGTAGAGCTTACATGAGGCAGAGAGGTTGTTTTCCATTCCTGAGAATTTGTGTGGTGTCTTCGACACACGTGCGTTGACACCTGTGCTAACGGGGGGTGGTTCTCCCGTGTCTGCAGCTGAACTGTGCTGTGTCTGGAGGGGGAACTTCTCCTATGTGAAGCAGAAACACCCACTCGGTGGTCCAGAGCCTAACACTGAAAGCTCCCAAAACTTCAGTGTATGGCTCACTAGTAAAAAGATTTGCCCCTATAGATGAAATAAGGGTAAAGAGAAGATGTTTTTTGTTGTTGTTGTTGTTGTTTCTTTTTTTAATTATTATTATTTTTGAGTTTTTTTTCAGTAATGCAATTTAAACAATTGCACTAGAGTGGGGCAATACTATTTCTACCTAAACATGAAGTTTATAAAAGGGGAAGCTTAAAAATTTTTGTGATTAAAATCTCAGACAGGCTGGACAGTTCCACCTTAATATTCAGTTGTCACAGGTAACTTTAATTGATAACTTGTTCAGCTTACCAGCAAAGAAAATGTGTTGTGGTAGTCTATTGCTTCTTGGAAAACATATGAACAAAGTTGAAATTTCTTCATCAGGTGCCGTTCTGAAAAAAAAAATCCAAACTAACTCCTTGAAATATTGGACTATACATGCAATCTTTTTCGATGTGTTTTGCACTGTTTTTGTTTGCAATTAGGTTATCTCACACTGTCTGAAAGTGAGCACTGACCTCCTTTTCTTCTTGTTTGCCACTCAGTGAGTTCTGACCAGCTGCTGGATCACTTGCTGCTTTCTTTTGTCTTAGGTTTACCATGCGTGTTTAATTGAGCTGGAAGGCTTAATACAATCCACTTACACCAACCAATACCAGCAGGAAGCCCCTTCCACAGTCATATCTTGTTTCTGCAAGTGCCCTGCTTCGTGCTACCTTCTACTACCCTTTTCCAAGCTAGCTGTGTCAGTACTGATACGTGCTAGCATCCCATGAACTTGCTCAGACAGAATCACAGATTTTTTTTTCATATCTCCTCTCTTTGGAGACTGTTTATAAGTTACCTTACCAAAAAAAAAAAAAAAAGGCAAGGAGAGAGGGAAGAAATAAAAAAACAGCACTAACATTCAGTTTGATGTCAGACTTCCTAGAGCTGGATGTTGGCAGGATTTGTGGGACTTTAGTATTACATTCGTATGCAATTAATTGTTTTATCTGTAAAATCTTTCTGCAGCTGGCAGAGGTGTTGTGGTTTCTCTGTCCCCATCCCTACCATATGCAATGGACTGGACAACTTGAATACTTACACTTTTTCTTAAGCCATATCTGAAAAAAATACCGTTCCTTTCTGTTCCTGCTAGACACAAAATTGGATGTTTGAGCTCAGGAATCAATCAGAATTGATCACAAATCCATCTTAAGGTATTAGCCCAAGAATTCAAGTTGATCAGTGAGAGTTAGACTGTGTCTTGGGGGCCTCTTTGCAAAGTCAGTCCCGAGTCTTTGCCCAGACGCTGTTGCTGAGTGAATGCAGCTTCTGAGCACTCAGTCCAGAACCCCAGGGAAGCTCTTTGAGCTGCCTGTGTCAGTGGCCAAGTACAGTCCTTTGGCATAGGACGAGGGGTAAATCTGCTTTTTTGACTCATGGAGGAACATATCACACTTGGTGGTAGCACTTGGTGGCTGGTAGGGTCTAACAGTTGGTCTCTAGAGCTCTGGGCATTTGCAGTTGCAAGGGAGGGTACCTGGAGCAAACATTTTCCCCGGGAAGAGTTTGAGCTATGACCTGTATTTTTTAAATCACTGCAAGGCTGGACACTGTTTCAACAGTTAAATGGGGAAATAGGTGATCCTCCTCCTATTGACAATTCAATTTATATCAGTATTAAGAGCTGTATGTTGTAGCAGCAGTTTTCGTTCGCTGTAGCACTATCCTTCTGTGAGGCTGGTGTAGTTTGTATGTTCTTAGTCTGAATAGTTTAAATACCCAAAAAGCTGCCGTAATTTAGCAAGAGGAATTACACAAAACTGTGTCGTCCTCAAGAGTTCCTGTGCCCAGTACAAGTGAGGGCACTTCCTTTTCATGTACAAGTCTTCCTAAGTAGCTCTGTCTGTAGTATTGAGACGCATAGGGGAGCAGTATTGTGACTTGAGTTCCTTTCCAGTAGCAAAAGAGGCATTTTCTGTCTGTGTAGTTAAAGTTGTTAACCGGTTATATATCAATGTTCGTGTATCAAGGTTTGTGTGCTACATGCAGAACTCTTCCAGTGCAGATACCAAAATGGTTTTTAAGACAGGTACAACGTGCATTCTATCAGAAAGCTGAAATTACAGGAAATACCCCACCTGCGAAGAACTGTGATGGCATTAAAACTCCAAACAAGCCTGGATGGGACCTCCCTCCCCTCTGCAGTCCGCCGGTTGGGATGACTGTGCGATGGAATAGCGTAGAGTCAAAGAGATAAACGCCGAGTATTACCTCTGTGTGCATATTTGCTCTAATATTTGTTTTGTAATATTCTCTTGGCCAATCAAGGAAGGCAGAAAAGAATTGAATCTCTTGGTATCAGAAATCAAAATTTATTTTAAATGACAATTAAGTTATCTTCAGGCCACAGGAACTATTTCTAACTTGGCCAAACTGGGCAGGTTTTCTCACTAGGCCTAAAAGCTGTCATTCCTGCAAGTCATGCACCTTAAAGCATCAACTTTTCTGATAGGATAAGTTAAATGGAGAGGGAGGGAAAATGTTTATTTTCTCCGTGTGGAGAAAAGAGAAGGCAAATGGGGGTGAGAGTTAGAGTTAAGGCCAGTGAGAGTCTGCTTGGCCGTGACTGCCTGTCCACCTCCTGCAGTTCTGCGTGTGCACTGGAGCTGCGCGCCCTGTCCGTAAAGACCCTCCGTGTCCTCGATGGGATACGAGGTCCCGCTGCCACCGGCTGCTCCATCAGAGGGGCCGAGGGAGGCGCCGCAGCCACCCAGGCCTGTGAGATGGCTCTTTGCTAGCTGAGTCTTTGTGAACAGTTTTGTATTAAACTATTCATAATCAATATGAATGTGCAGATTATTTGGAGTGATGATGTCCTTCAGATGAGTAGTGGCGTGGTGCTGAATTTTCCACTGTTCGGTTGGAATTGCTGCCCTACACTGATACTATTTTTGTAACTCTGTATCTTGGACTGTATTAAAAGATGTTTGACTGTGAAGGCTACCGACTCCATCCTTCAGCAGAGCGGGGAATGTTGCCGTCATGCAGACCCAAAGCAAGGGAGGCAGGTAACATGGGAAATAAACCCTCGCGAACGTGTCCTCTCCTGGGAACCTTTCTATGCAATGAAGCCCAGAGCAGTGATCAAGCAGCTCCTGAAGCCTTTGTCAGATCTCACAAGGTTTCCACCGTGATGGCAAGGTTTAGGTCAGTGGATTCAGAACTGAGGTTCTAAGCAGCCTTCCTCGTGGAAGGGCCAGAAAAGGGCTTTTGCCCTGGCCTAATCTGCGATTAAAAATCAAGTGTGACTTCTGATCATCAACGGTTGTGTTCTTAGCTGAGTTCCTGTAAGTTTCTGTAATTCTTGTTGCAGTTAGAAGATATCAAGATATTCTGCAAGCCAAATATCCTTGGAAACCCCACAGGCAATAACCAGTGAACTAGAAAAGGTTCTGTATAGAGTTTCCAGGGACATTCTACTGAAAAGCTCAGTTTAGGTACCTCATACCCACCACGGGCTGTTCTGAGCTATTCTGCATGTCTTTGAGAGCAAAGCTGTGCTCTGGCACGATGCAGTGGGAAGAGGCTGTGCTGAGTTTGCAGAAGATACAGACTCTGCTACTGCAGCTCTCCTCCCTGCAACGTGAGGTTGGATTGCTGTAAAGAAGCCTGCAGCCACTAGAGGTTACCCTTGGCCTGATCCTCAGGCAAGAGGAACTGCTGTCTCCCTCCTTTGCAAATGCCTTTCTTTACAAGCCCAAAGTCTTAAAATTTAGTAAACTTCATATATTTTTTCCTCTCTAAAACACAGATGTAAGGGAAGGGTATGAAAGTAGGTCTTCTCATGCTACACTTGATTTTATAAAAGTGATACTAGCCTTAAATGCTATAAGCCCTAATTTTAAATCTCCTTTAGTAGAGAAGTGCTATTAAAGCAAGTCAGGAGGCCGCTCAGTACCTGGAAAAGGTCGCTGAGCGCTCCCAGGAACGGAAGCACTGCTGGCCCCGACTTTTGAGCCCTTACAGATGCCAGTTATCTCCGTGACTTGAGCTCTGAAAGGGCAGGTCTGCGTTTGGCCACATGGAGCGGTGGCAGCTCCTCGTCCTGCCCAGAGCGATAGTTACGGGTGATGTCTCACAGGAGCGGAGTGACCTTGGACGCCTCGTAGCTCCTGGGAAAGGGAAGCTGCCCCTGTCTTGCAGGCGCACTGCAATTTGAGCAATTTGCACCATTTTCTCAGTTGTACCCTCACCCCTAGTTTTTTCCATGCGCTGTCACACTGTAAAACCTGCTGTCACAGGAAGAAACTGCCCTGAGCAGATGTGACCAGACTGCTTCTGCTAGAGAGGAAAGGTAAAGGCTTTCCTGCTTTTAAAGCAGCACATGTGACGGGTTCTGTTCCCAGCACCCCTCTGGCTTGTGCTGCTGCTGAGTAAGTACTGGGAGGGCTGCAGAACGGCTGCATCGGCGCTGGTTTCTGCCTCAGGCTGCCCTGACCCTTGGTTTTCCACTCGCATAAGAGGCTGCTCGATGCAACTGGACACCCAAAGCGCTGAACCAGGCTTTAGCCGAGCAAAGGTGTGAAGCGTTCGGCCCCCACTTCACTGACCTAGTGCTTGCTTCTGTTGTGCAAACACAAATAAGGAGTAGGACGGTCTATGCGGCCCCTCCGCTGAGACATGCGTCTCCCTTGAGCGGCTGAATCCTCTTCCGAAGTTGTTGGGGTTCTCTCCATCTCCCTCGAGCAGCAGTGCTTCTAGCTGGTCCTATCGCCCTTCTGGTCGCAAGGTGCAGCTGGACAGGGGTGTAGGGCGGAGAGCAAGGCCATTGCGCCAACACTGGGCCGGCCTCATCCTCCTGGGCCGCGTGAAGGATTCTCCATGCCGCAAACATCTGCGAGTCCCCGTCTGCAACCCGCGAGCACTGCAGACCGACCAGCGCCAGCGGCGGCGGGTTCGTGGTGCAGCAGAGCAAGCCGGCTGGCACCAGAGCTGCCCTCCTTGCTAGGCCCCGTGCCTTTCCATTCGGGAACTCACGAACGCCGCCCTAAGCGCTGGTACTGCCTTCAGCAGGGTCATGTTTGGGGGTCTCTGAACTCAAGCCCAGCAAGGACCACACATAGAACTAGTCTATGCTCTAGACTGAGCCCTGTAGAGCATCAACCTGTCCAGGTTTGTTCAAGGGAGATTCAGCCCTTGAGTAGCCCAAGGTCGGGAGCTACGCAGGGCGTCACAGACATGGTGCTTCACCTCGGGTTGTGGCATTGGGCTGGTCGTGAGGCAGTCAAGCTGAGGAGATGTGTGTTTCCCATCCCCTCTCTTATCATCGCACTCCCAAGAGCTCTTTTGTGCATCAGCGATGTCTCCATAGGCAACACAGCAGGTACCCTCCCTTCCCAGGCAGTATCCGAGGGTGTCCCTTGAGGAGGAGGGAGCTGCAGGCTTCCTCGCTGCCTCTGTGGCCAAGGCAGAAGCTTCACACAGCCGGTTTTATCCACATTTGACAGGAGACTGTCCAAAAGTCTCCTTGCTGCATTCCCCGGTGTGAACTCCGGATCTGTCTCCTCTGGAGGGAGCAGCCAAGGGGTGCCAGGCTGTTCAGTCAGAACTTCCAGTGCTTCTGAGGGGCAGGTCTTCTTCAGACAACTTCCTTCTTAAAATGGCAATATCATAACTGAGTACAGATTTCTGAAATTGCAGAACTGGAAACTACAGGGGGGGAATAACTGATGGGCAGAGGAAATTAGATGGACACATGCTTGGTGCTGCCTGGGGAGAGGAGGAGGCACAGGCACGTATGGAGGTTTCTGCAGCACCGTCAAGCAGTCCTCACTGCAAGAGGTCTGCCTGGCTGACATTTAACCCTCGGATGTCTTCAGACTCAAGATTCCCTCTGAAAACTTCCATGCAGTGCCTGCCCTGACTCTTGGGACCTCCCAAAGAATTTCACAGGAAGGACAGTCTGAGCAACCCAGAAGAAAAGGGAAGTGCAGGACTTCAGCGCATAAGTCAGTGTAAGCAAGTTCCAAGCAAGAGCCTTTGGCCTGAATCATGTCTTGTGACCTCTCTGCAGCGACCCAGCAGCCAGAACCTGCTTGCAGGGGCTGGATCTGTGTTTCTTTGTACACAACACACGGGTACACTCCCAGGGCCATCAGTCCTAGCCAGTTCCTGCCCTGCTTTTTGACTGTTTTTGAGGCAAAGGATGTTTTTAAGGGCTTAATGTTTAATCAGCATCCTAGCTGCTGGAGGAACTTACTGAGATTAAGCAAGACTGGAAGGTTTCTGCATGAGGTGCTGTCACTTCCCTACATCCATCACCTGCAGCCCGCAAACACTGACCTGCCCAGTTGTCCGAGCTCTTCCAAAGCAAGTGGGTGGGAAATCTTAAAAGCTGCTTGCTCAAGCTGGCACGAGGCACATAGCAAAGAATGACCAGCTTCAAGGAAAGGAATGAAATTGTGCTGTGAGTGCAGGAAAGAAGCAAAATGAGAAAACTCTGAGTTTCTGGGCAGTGTGTCGGGAAGGGCACGCTGCTTTCAGGCAAGCAGGAGCAGGCGTGTTCAGCAGGAAGCCCCGAGGGGAGAGAGGTCCTCCCTTTGCTTCGGAGCATGACCTGACTGTGAGATCCATGGCCACGGCAGTGCCACGTGCTCAAGCGGATGGCGCCGCCGTCTCGGCTGTGGGGAGGCTCCCAGGCCCCATCTCATGCACTGTCGGTCTGTGCAGCTTCCTCTTCCAGGCCCAGCCCGGGCCATGCTCTTTTAGTCATCATCTGAGACTGCCCAGCAGATCCTGCTTTAAAACTGGAGCCAGCCCAAGGTCACGCGGGCGTCCCCAGAGCAGCAGTTCTGCCCCAGCCTGAGGCAACCTCCGCCTTTTCTCCGAAGGGCTCTATCTTGAACTAATCATCTTCACCACTGTTACTGACATTCCCTCCTGGTCTCCTGCTGAGCTACAGCACATTAATGCGCAAAACATTCAAATAACCAAATATAGAGGATTGTGAACTGCTTTACCACACTCTGCATCTGCCATGCGGTATTTCGAGAAGGACTAGCAGGGCTGGAAGCCCGTGTATGTCCCAACAAATCACAGACTCCTCACTCTGGGATGAGAGGCAGAGCCCTGTCCTGCCGCCTGCCCCCGCGTGTTCCCCTCAATGCCCACCCCAGGGATGCAATCCCAGAGGCGCTCAGATCCCTCCTTGTCTCCCAGCCCTCGCCAGTGGCTAGAGAGGAGGCAGGGGGCGGGGAGGCACCAGGTTGCACCAAGTTTCCTCCAACCCACTCGGAGCTGCCCACGCCTTAGTCTGGCCTCCTCTGCCAGCAGACCGGGAGGCTGAGATGGTCCCATCTTCATGGTAACGCTCTACATTTCCACTCCCTTTTATAGGTCTCTCTCTTTGCTTTCCCCAGCTCTCAGCTCCAGAGAAGATTCAAAATTTTCTCTACTAATTTCCTCCTCCCACTAATTCCTGCAGAAACAAGCCCCAGGACCAAGAGGGAGCTCCGTGGCTGTGAGGTGCGTGGTGCCAGTGTACCAGCAAATATTAGTAAGACAAACGTAACTGTTTAGACATTCTTAAACAACAAGCTATTCCTGACCCCAAGGCACCCCATGTGATCCTGACTATGTCAGCTGATGGGAAAAAAAATCTCTTTATGGAAGAAACAGGGAACTCTTAATATAGCCCCAGGACTGGGCATATTTTCCCCCTGTTCCTCTGTGTTTGGTCAGGTCGGAGCCAGCTGTGTTGCAAGGATTCACATCACATTCACAGTCCAGGAGAACAGAATTAAAGCCCCAGAGATGGAGATGGAGGAAGGTTCAAACTCAAACTTGGCTTGAGATGTTTGGAACGCTGCCTGGGTTTCACTATCATCTGGGTTGTCCTCTGGGCTTCCGTGTTGTGGCTGTTATGACCTCGGGTTCCCTGAAAGCCGGCCAATGTGTTTCAAAAGCTGGTGGTATCACTGCCTAAAACCTTGTTCTTTTTATCTGTTCCACATTTGTTGCCGTTTAATTCCTGCCACATCCTTAGAGGCCATGGTGAAAAAGAGGAACTGGCTGTTTTCATGCAAGCTCCAATATTTCCACCAAGTCGCCTCTAAATCTTCTCCTTTTCTGGCTGAATATCCCTGTGTGACTCTTCGTCACCAGCTCTTGCCATTTCCAGCTACATCCGCTGAATTTGGCTGTTGCGGTGGGGTCTTTTTCTAAACCAGATGGTTAAAGGACTTGTGCCTTTCTTCTCCGACCAAAGAGCCCAAATGCCAGATTTCTGCATGGCCCTGTAGGGGACTGTGCTGAATGAACCAGGAATACTCAAGTTCAGACCTGTAGGAAAGCCTAGGGCTACGGAAAAGGGAGAAGTAGGAAAGTTTGGAGATCCTGGGGCCAGCCCTGGCCCAGATCAGAATCCTCTTTGAAATCTTTGCTCCAAATGCTGAAGAAAAGAGCAAGGTGCTAGACATCTTTGAAGAGCCGTGATGTGAGATAATCAAAACCACAGAATGTTTGAGGCTGGCAGGGACCTCTAGAGATCATCTAGTCCAACCCCCTGCTCAAGCAGGGACACCCAGAGCAAGGGCACAGGGTGGCATCCAGGTGGGTTTGGAGATCTCCAGAGAAGGAGCCTCCACAGCCTCTCTGGGCAGCCTGTTCCAGGGCCCTGGCACCCTCACAGCACAGAAGTTCTTCCTCATGTGGAGATGGAGCTGCCTGGGCTTCAGCTTGTACCCGTTACCCCTTGTCCTGTCACTGGCCACCACAGAGAAGAGCCTGGCCCCATCCTCCCTGCACTCTCCCCTCAGGTGCTTGTCCATGTTGCTCAGATCCCTCTCAGCCTTCTCTTCTCCAGGCTGCACAGGCCTCGCTCACTCAGTGTCTCCTCACACGGTTGCTGCTCCCGTCCCTCCATCATCTTTGTTGCTCTGCGCTGGCCCCTCTCCAGCAGCGTCACGTCCCTCCTGTCCTGGGGAGCCCAGAGCTGCCCCCAGCGCTCCAGGTGCCTCCCCAGAGCTGAGCAGAGGGGCAGGATCCCCTCCCTGGCCCTGCTGGCACCGCTTCTCCTGCTGCAGCCAGGAGCCCATTGGCCTTCTTGACCATGAGGGCACATTGCTGCCTCGTGGGGAACTTGGTGTCACCCAGGACTCCCAGATCCCTCTCTGTGGAGCTGCTTTCCAGCAGGTCAACCCCTAATCTGTGCTGGTGCCTGGGGTTATTCCTGCCCAGGTGCAGGATCCTGCACTGGTCCTTGTTGAACCTCCTGAGGTTCCTCTCTGCCCAACTCTCCATTCTGCCCAGGTCCCTCTGAATGGCAGCGCAGCCCTCGAGAGTGTCGGCCACTCCTCCCAGGTTGGTGTCATCTGCAGACTTGCTGAGGTGCCCTCTGTGTCCTTGTCCGAGTCAACGATGAACAAGTTGAAGAGCACCGGGCCCGGGATTGACCCGTGTGGGACACCACTGGCCACAGGCCTCCAGCTAGGCTCAGCCCCATTTATCATC
The DNA here is from genome assembly GCA_034781795.1 of Crypturellus tataupa. Lineage (NCBI taxonomy): Eukaryota > Metazoa > Chordata > Aves > Tinamiformes > Tinamidae > Crypturellus > Crypturellus tataupa. The sequence goes on along the minus strand of JAWLRI010000217.1, from coordinate 761,457 downwards.
ACCCTCTGGGCTCTGCCATCCAGCCAGTTGTTAATCTACCTCAGCGTCCACTCATCCATTCCACACCTCCGGAGTTTGTCCAGGAGGAAGCTGTGAGGGACGGTGTCAAAAGTCTTGGTGAAGTCCAGGTAGATGACATCCACCGCTCTCCCCTCATCTACCCAGCCGGTCATCCCATCATAGAAGGCTATCAGGTTGGTCAAGCATGATTTCCCTTTGATGAATCCATGCTGACTACTCCTGAGTACCTTCTTGTCCTCCACATGTCTGGAGACAACAGCTAGGATGAGCTATTCCATGACTTTTCTGGCGATGGAGGTAAGGCGGGATTGTTCTGAGGAGGTCTCTAAAGAGGCCAAAGTTGGCCTTCATGAAGTCCATGGTTGCAAGGCTGCTTACACTCCTGCTTCCTCCTCGCTGGATCCTAAACTCAGCTCATGATCACTGCAGCCAAGGCTACCCCCCCCACACACCTTCACATCTCCAACAAGTCCCTCCCTATTTGTTAGTACGAGGTCCAATAGCCACCTCTCCTCGTTGGCTCCTCCACAATCTGTGTTAAAAAGTTATCATCAGTGCTGTGCAGGAACCTCCAGGACCGTTTGTGCCTGTCTGTGTTGTCTAGGTAGACAACATCCACGGCTCTCCCATCATCTATCCAGCCAGCCACCTCATCCTAGAAGGCTAACAGGTTCATCAAACACGACTTCCCCTTGGTGAATCCATGCTGACTATTCCTGATCACCTTCTTTTCCTTCACATGCCTAGAGATTGTCTCTAGAATGAGCTGCTCCATCACCTTTCCAGGGATGGAGGTGAGGCCGACTGGCCTGTAGTTTCCTGGCTCCTCCCTCTTGCCCGTTTTGAAGCCTGCAGTGACACTGGTTTCTTCCAGTCCTCCAGCACTTCCACCACCCTCCATGCCCTCTCGAAGATGATGGAGAGCGGCTGAGCAATGACCCCCGCCAGTCCCCTCCACACTCTTGGGTGCATCCCATCAGGGCCCATAGATTTATGGGTGTCCAGTTTGCCTAAATAATCCCTCACCCAACCCTCCTGGACCAGCAGAAGATCCTCCTCTCTCCTGGTTCTCTCTCTCGTGTTCGGACTCTGTAGTTCACGGGGACCTGCCGTAGCAGTAAAGACAGAAGCAAAGGCTGCATTTAGTAACTCTGCCTTCTCTGCATGCTCCCCACCAAGGCACCCTAGTCTTTTCTTTCCCTAGTCTCCCTCTTGCTTCTGATGTATTTATAGAAGCCCTTCCTGTTGCCCTTGACATCTCTTGCTATCTCTAATTCCAAACAGGCCTTGGCCTTCCTTGTTGTACCCCTGCATTCTCTGACAGTGTTCCTATATTCTTCCCATGTGGCCTGGCCCTTCTTCCACATTACGTAGATGCTGTTTTTCTCATTGAGTTTACCCAACAACTCCTTGCCCATCCATGCCTGTCTCCTGCCCCCTTGCTCGACTTCTTTCTTATAGGAATGTACTGATCCTAAGCTTGGAGAAAGTGGTGGTTGAGTACTGGCCGCCTCTCCCGGACCCCCTTTCCTTCTAGGACCCTTGCCCAGGGGATTCCTCCAAGGAAGCCCCTGAAGGGGTCCAACTTGGCTCTCTTGAAGTCCAGGGTTACAATCCTACTTCTCGCCCAGCTTCCTCCTTACAGGATTTGAATTCCAACATCTCGTGGTCACTGCAGCCAAGACTGCCCCCAACCCTCACATTTCCAGCTAGACCATTTCTGCTTGTTAGTATCAGGTCTAGCAGAGCCCGCCCCTTGTTGACTCGTCAGCACCCGCATCAAGACGTTACCTGCAACGCTCTGCAGGAGCCTTCTGGACAGCCCGTTCCCAGCTGTGCCTGCTTCCAGCAGACGCAGGGGGGCTGCGGTCCCCCATAGGGCCTGTGATGG
>JAWLRI010000217.1:708281-751760 GCA_034781795.1 Crypturellus tataupa | reverse complement strand
AGGCAGGCTGTGATTCCCTGGCACGGCTTGTGGCATGCTGCAATATTAGAATACTTAATTAGACCTCCACTTCCAAAGAACATACAGCTCACTGCTCCGAGCACTATCACAGGATACAATTAAATAATCCCATACATGTGTCAAGCAGCCATATATGCAGTTTGTCTATTCCTGCTCGCTAACAAGGTGTTACCAGCAGCAGAGGCTGCGGGGAGGCCGCTCCTGCAGGAGCAGTGACGAAGCAGCAGACCCGGCCTCCTGGGTGAGCTGGATCATCCATCCCCGCGGCGTGCGAGCCGCCGCTCGCCTTGCAGCGCCGTTGTGTCAGCAGCCGGACCCACCCGGGGCACAAGGACACTGACTGCAGGTTGTGCTCGTCTCCAGGTTAGACTGTGCTCCATGGGGAGCCAGTAACTGCAAAAGAAGTAGACGTGTAGCATGAACTAGGTTGGAGAGTCACTTGCTACCGCTGTTCCGTGCCCAGGCCTCTGCCCAGACCAAGCTAACGGCGTAGAGCGTTATCAGGGCTGTAGACTGGGTGTCAAGTCCTTTCCCAGTCAATAAATAGAACCTCTGTTCTACAGTAATACAGTATTACTACAGTGATAGAGCGGCTTTTATTGACTTAGTTAACTGCAAGTCAGCTGATTTCTTTTTTTTGCTGGCATAGCGCCCGGTATCTGCACTGGCGTGAGTTCAGACTTGCCCTTTATTTTTAAACTGCATGAGAATGTTTTGAACACCTCAGTAGAAGTTGCTCTGATTTGTGTATCCCAGGGGAATTTACAGTTAAGTACTCTGCTCTTCTAAGTGTTAGAAAATATTGCTAATCCTAGAGTCACTATTACCAAGATATTATTAGATTACAGGTTTTGATGGTGCTCCAATTAAAAAAAAAAAAAAAAGTTTTAAGAAGGTTGGCTAAATTAGGGCAAGAACTATAACATTGTGTTTTTTTATTGTCCACTGCTGAATTTGTGAAAGGTGTTTTCTTCCTTTGCACCAAAGACTAGTTGTATGGAATTTGTTGGCTGTATATACCTGAACAGTTTTCAAATCATCAGTTCTGTATTACTGGAACAGATGATGCAACATTTGCTCGATGTAGATCAGGATAATTTCCTTCAGTTAAGTGATATATTCTCAAAGTAGAGCTTAGGTTCTGCCACCAGTACCTGATCAGTCAGAAATGGGCATCTGAAACACGTGTCAAAGCTGAAGAGGTTTGGCCCTAAATATAAATGGAATTAAAAATGTATAAACGGGGATTAAAATCAGTGAAGGTGGTATTGATCCTTCAACCAGTTACATCTGGAGAGATGAAAAATAATTTTAAAGTATATCAGGAGAAGTGTGTAAGGAAATACTCTTGCATAGTAACAGGTTTTCTTTCTAAAATGAACAATAATGTCTATATTGGTTCTGGTGAAAGAAAAGAAAAAACAAGAAAAAGTACCTAACTTCAATAATTACAGGAATGGGCCATTAATAAGTAGTTTGTTTTAATTTTCTGTATCCATTGTACGGTCTTAGGCCTGTAGAAATCTTTGGTGCAGGGAGGCAAAATACTTGGCATTTATATAGGAGTTTTTCAGTATCTTTTTCTGACGCAATTGTACTGTGGTCACTAAAACCAACTAAAACAAACGCAGACCGAGGCAAAAATGTCACCTGTCTGCCAGCCTGGGGTGAGCGACTGGAATCACTTGGCATACGGCCTCTCACAGTATATTTAGCTGTTTATATCTCCTGATGTGTTCAAAGCTTCAGTCATTTTCAGCGGCAGTTCTTGGCACTTGTTACTTCCGCAAAACCTCTCGTTTTTCTCAGTCTGAGCACACTAAAAATAAGGAACTAGAGCTGTTTGGATAACTTTCAAAAATTTGGTTTAAGTGACTTCAGCTCTGTGGTGAGCAGAGATAGGATCCGTTTCTCCAGCATGGTGCTCACAGGCTCTCACCAGCAGACCTTTTGCTGAGCCTTTTCCTCTTCCAGTGCAGGGATTTAAAAGGCCTGTGCACATTGACCTAAGTACCGAACGCCTTTCCTGGTTCGGGCCAGTCCTTTGCTGAGGAGAAGCACCTGCAAGTAATCTCAACCCGCGTAGAAAATACACCAGAGAGAATTAAACACTGAGAGACTGAGCGCAACAACAGTTGGTTAGTGAAAAACAACTATGTACAATTGCTTCGGCTGCTTTATCTGTGCAAATTAAAGGTGCAATTATTTATAAAAGTTTTAAGGTAATTTTTTGGCTTTTATTTTTTCTTGTGGACAATACAGCAAGATTATATAATTCTGCTCAAATTCTGGAGGTGCTTGCTGGACAGTTTGTGAACCACCGCTTCTAGCAACAATGTCTGCTTCATCTTTTGTTGGAGAGTGGGTCTTGTTAGGTTTGCTTGCATTTGCTGGTTTTAGGTTGTTCATTCTAAATCGGTATCTGCTTGGTGATGCAATACATTTCTGAGGAAAAAAAAAACATAGAATATAGTCAAAACACAGAAAAGAGAAGTAAGAGAGGGTTCCTAAACTGGTGATGCAATGAAGGGAGAAAAACAGTTCTTTTGGAGGCAGATTTCTCCATCAGGCGGTTGTATCTGCTTTTATAGCTTTTCTGTTTAGTAGTATCTTTCTTTAATCTATTAATGCTTTTTTTTCCTGTTCACTGAGTAGCTTCAGATCCTTAAAATTCCTAGTACTCTGCCACAGAGGACTTGAAAAGACAGCTGAGGAATTAAAAAATCACAGAATCGTTTCTGCTTCTCTAGACACCCGAACCATACAAAAAAACAGAGGAGCTCAGGGTTGTATTTTAGATGTTTGGCCCTTACAATAAGCCACAGAAGGACTGGGTGCCTTGGCCTGTGATCCAGCCCATTGACCGCATGTTCTCAAGATGCACAAGCTGCTGCTTGGAGATGATTCCCTCTACCTGCAGTATACTGCTCGGAGTCCTCCAGAAGGAGGGAGCAGACTCTTTTTATGAAAATGAAAGGTAATGTTCACATCTCTCTCATAGCTGTGATCTATGGCCGCTCTTTACAAAGGAGTCCACTGTGTCCACAAGCAGGTGGCAATTTGCTGCCCAAAAGGTGACAGATTTCAGCCACCCATCTGGGAAGAGGAGGAAGCTTCACGCTGCGCTGTAGGCCCCCGCAGCCAGCCCCTGCCGGCTGCTCTGCCTCCCTTGCCAAACGAGTTGGGACATTTGTTTCTTCTGTGCATGGCATGAGCCACGGATTGCTTAATCATAAGTCTATTAATAATCTCCAAATAAGAATATTGAACTAAGCCTTGGAAGAAGGGCTAGACCCCACACCTATGTGTTGCTCTAATCATCTGGCTTGTAACTTTCTGCACAGGGTAGAAGAGCTTCCACAGGAGGGTTTGGACACCCCCTTCTCCAGGACATCCCAGCCCAGAGATGGCACTGCAGGGATGTGCAGGCATAGACTGACAGCCTCTGAAAAGAAGGCTTTGTAACCGGCTGTGTGATCATAAAGTTTTCTGGTTGCAGTTACAAGAAGAAGAACACAGATTTTGGAATGAAAGTAGTGGTAAGTGCTGGTGCTATTAAAGTGACTAAAGATAGAGACACTGTAGCAGACGTGGATTTAGAGTCATGTGTGTCTAGTACATATTTGAGTTGGTAAAAAACAGAACGGCTGCAGGGAAGCCCCTAAAATACATGATTTCTCCAACTGTCACTATAGTGGTTTTGTCCAGTTTTCTCGCCTCCATCATTTTGAAACTTGACACAGAGCTGTGGTTTTGCATGTCCTTTTCCTTGTCGGTTTGGGTTTGCATTAGTATTCCATTTCCAATTCTGGCTCTATTTTATTTCATTTTGGAGGGAATTACAGAGTTGATACAGGTTCTAGTGTACTGGACTGATTCTATTAGTTATGAGTATTATGAGTATGATTATGAATATTAGTTTCTCAGCTTTTTAAAATATATCTTTGTTTTCTTTTAGTTACCCAGAGCTATTGGATAAATGACAAGTCCATTCTTCTGTTAACAAGATGAGTGTCGCAAGCTATTGGCAATGAGATCTCCATGTTTAAAGTGCACTTGCAGACCTCTTGAGACCAAGAGGAAGGATCACACTTTCTCTCAGATGGCCCTGGAGGACGGGGAGCAGCTGTGTGGCCTTGCAGCCTTCATACTTAGTGTAGCCCTGCAGGGAAAGCAGCATCCAGCTTGTTGAAAACTCTTCACACTCCATTCATGGCTTCCTGAAGGAACAACTTGTCCTTAAGGTGCATTTTCCCTGCAGGTGACAGGTGACATATCTTATTCTTAAGGTAAGTAGGGAATATATCTCTGTATATATAACAATGACTTCCATATCTTGGGAAGTTTCACAGTTCCTTGTTAGCCATCATGGCCTTGCTGTCCCTAATTAAACTTTTGTTTAAGTCATCTGAAGATCCTTATCTTCCCTCCCTCATGAGTACAGCATCTGTTACTGGGAGCTTCAGGTTATTTTGACTGTGATAAAACCCATCAAAATGAAGCTGGAATGGAAGTAGGGTAGATCTGTAACACTTTCCAAGGAATAAGGCCTTTTCATCTCGGAAATCTTCCCCACAGGTAACCAAACATTTCTAACATTTGCGGTCAAAGTATAGAAAACCACGCTGATCTTTGTAGAGCCAGGGTATGTAGGCAGGACTGACTGAAAAATTTCTCTTCTTTCTACTGTGCATCTCAAAAAGGTGCAGTCATGTGCCTCAGGGGCAAATGTCAGGCAACTTCTAAAATAAATGACTCTTAAAGATACTAGTAAAAGAGGAAATTCCATGCTCTGGTAAATTTCAGTTAAAGAGCACCTAGCCATACAGTTGCAAGAGAGTATGTCATGTAATAAAACAATAACTTTCTCACAAAAGTAGAAGAGGATCTAATATCACTTTTGTATCTGTAAGCTTTTTTCCTGTGTCCTTAGCACTACGAGAGCACTATGAGTTTGTGTATTAAATTCTAGAGCTGTTTTCCCTTGTTTCACGCAGAAGGAATGAAAATGGCCTAGCAAGAAAGACCAAAAGGGAACATTCCCTGGTATCATATTCCTTTTATACAATTTGTCATCACTCTGCAGGTGAGCAGGCTGAGAGAGGTCCAAGACTCAAGATCCTTTCTGGACATTCCCATGTTCTACCTTCCCAGGTCTAACGGCAGTGATGAGTCCATTGGAAATTTTAGAGCCCCTCTGCAGGCAGCTCCAAGGCCTTGCCAGGTGGATCAAGTGGATTAGGAACAGAATATCTTGACATTAGATCACAGAGGACTAGTGTGCTATTAATAAAATAAAAGAACAGCATACTTATAAATGAGCAATGCTTCCATTGAACACCAACAATGTTTTGTTAATTTTAAATTGTTACATCTTTACTGGCTAAGTCCAGCATCTTTCATAGCACAGTCATTCCAGTGCTGGGGAAAGGAATGAATCGCCAGGATGTTGGATTTCATCACATAAATATGTTCCTCTCGATGCAGAGATACATTAGAAAATACTTGATACCTTGCTGTGTTGAAAGTGGCTTCCTTGTTTTCATATATCAACTTACTCTTTACAAAGAAAATGTTGTGGTAGCTGTGTTTTTATGACTTGATAATGAATCTGGATTCAAATTTATGTTATTATTTAAACCAACCAAAAGTGAGGTCGATGTGTTCTAAGCCTCAGTTTTTACAGGAAACATAACTAAAGATACATTTGAAATTCCATTGAATGTTTTATCGCAACAGTCTAATAAATCTAGAAAACAAGGTCATTTTTGCAGGAGTGCCTTCAGAAGATGAATACCTTCAGGATTTTGCAGAGCAGTTGTCTAAGTAGTTCTTTTGTTCAGATTGCCCTGTCTATCAGTTTTTAAGAGATACTTGCATGAAGTTTTGTGAGATTCTGGATGACCATAAACATCTAAGACCCTGATCTTTCTCTGCACCTTAATTGTGTTGAAAGTTCCCAACGTTTGAGGTCCTAAGCTCACTTAACAAATTCTGTTCTGGGGAAGCAGGCAATATGAGCAGCAGGGTTGTAGTCTGTTATCTTGCCGTATCTCACCTGCAGGGCTCATACTCCATTGCGGAGGCTCGTCTTAGTGACTGGGAAGGCCTGTGGCAGGTGATAGAGGCAGTTGAAAGACTTGAAAGAATTGGCTTCAACTGTCAGTGGAAGTACTGAGGTGAGAAAGCAGGGAAAAGGTATGATCAGATAGTTCTAGAAATAAGCTCTGAGGAAAAAAAAAACAAGCTTTGCAATCTAAATGGCAAGACTTTTACATTTAAGACATCTTCCGTAATATTATACCTTTACTTTCCTACTGGAAATCCACTTTCACAGTAGACAAACGATTTTAAATGAAGAGCTGTAACCTTTGGCAGAATAATTGAGGAAATCTCTTGGATTGCCCTGTCAAACAGCACAATACTGGTAAGTGATGTCTTTGTTCTAAGATATACCCAGGGTAAATAACTATACTCCAGCTGTGAGAAAAGTTAACAAAGGGGAAATGTTGATAAAGCCCAAATTAGACATTCATTGTATGCATCATTCTCCGAGAAATTGCTGTAAAGTCCCTATGGATTTCCATAGCTATAGTATCATAAATGAACTATACTGCTTTGAAAATTGGCTTTATCTAAGCTGTTGCCTCTGTCTTCAAGGTCTTCTTTTCCAATCAGCTAGCATTTTTGACCAGTTTGGTACCAGAGTTTTTGTTTGGGATTTCTTTTGTTCAGGTTAAATAGCCTTGAGAAGTTGTTCAGCTTGCCATATGTCAAAGTCTGAAAAGTTTATTTAGCAAATTTCCCTACTTTCCAATGTTAATTACTCGAGCCTGTATAATCAGGATTAATATCAGCATTTCACTTCTTTATTTCCCATAGGAATGTGTGCTTTGGACTGCACACCTTTCCTTCCTGTTTTTAGGATCCTCTTTAACTGTCGCATACTCTTAGGTAGAAGTGAGTAAAGTTATGTGGTAGCTTTGTCCCTCTTTTTAATGATCTCACAGTAGTCTTCTCTCCAAGTCCAGAGGAAAATAAATTTAGTGCTCTGCTCTGGATATATAGGAAAAGCTGAACAAAAGCAACATGGAAGCAACAAATAGCAAAAATTTGCAGTCTGAGTTAGTTCTGTTTTTCAGACACGTTGTGCTATGATATATTTTAAAGAAGAAAGTTAAAAAAGGAACTCGTGCTTTTGATTTCTCTACACTGAGGGGAAGTATCACTTCTAAGCAAAGACAATGCTCTCCTATGTCTACATCTGGCTTTGGAATCCAAATGAACTTAGTAAAATCCCAGCAATTCATTATATTCTGTTTCTTAAGGACAGGGAAGCAGGTGAAACTGTGCTAATCTAGACCAGATAATGATCTTAATTATCTGGGATCTGAATATCTCATGAGTCCATTATACCTGGTGTCAAGATGGAAAATGTTATTTTGATTTTTACAAATGCATAAAAAACAGCAAACATAGAAGGCAGATTTATCTGTTTTCTCAATATTGTGCATCAGGACTGCAGCCCTGCCATAGCAGGGGCTTCTTTCTTTGTCCACAAAGACAAATCTGCCCTTCCCACATTATTGTGTCCCCCTCATTCAAACACACTTACAGCCTGGAGCAGTGAGCAAGGATTTCTGTGCCCAGCTTCTGCAGAACCAAAATGTGATAGGTCAGTGAATACAGAGACTGGTTGAGGATTACAGTTCACATTGAGTTTTTGCTTTTAACAGGCAGCTGCTCATGTGGCTTGAACTCTCTCTCCAACTTCCATCAAGAAGGAAACTTCTTATTCAGGAGAACTGCTACCTGCAAGAGGCCTGAATGTGACTACTGATGCTGAGAAAGGTTTCTGAGACTTGCCCGTGACCAAATAATGAAGACATCACTTTTTTTTGTTTAATTTATTGCACTATACAAGAACACATTAATTGAAGGAGAAGCTGATATCGGGACTGTCTCTCTTCCTCAAGCTGTGGAGACCCCATTCAGATCGTATGTGATAGCAAACAGTTCCCAGTTCTCTGCAGGACAACCCCTAGTGTGGTGTGAGACCTGCTCCAAAAGCTGGTAATGTGCAAGTGGAGACACTTATTCAATGTAGTTTTGTGTTGATAAAAAAGTTGGGGAAATGGTCTTTCCTATGTAATGAATCAATGTAGCTAGTAACCTTAAAGGAAACTGCATTAAAAAGACAAATTCTGAGAGAGAGAGAAGAAAAAAAAAGAGAAAATGAATGAAAGAGCTAAGGGTTTTACTTTTCCCTAGGGACAAGTAGAACAACCTGCTTTTTTTCATTTGTTGTATAGTTACATTAAAATTTGTTACTTACCCGTATGGCGGGTCATAATCACAATGTTAGATAATCAGCTGTAGATTGCTTGTTTTATCCTCTATTTTGCCTGTATTTTCCAACTGTGAGCATAAAAAATGAACATTCCAAAAAAGCAGCATATCTTTGTTCCTTTACAAAGGTATTTTGAATCTTAACCAAAATTTGCAATCGGATATGCAAAGCATTCATGAAGATTTACCAAGGTTCTCCCAATATGTTGTTTCTAATGAAGTGGAGTTATTGTTCCATTCACAAATGTTTGCTGTGCTGAATAGAAGTCATGGCAATATTCTAGGTAGTAATAAATCCACAGAAAAATATTTAGATGAGACTTGGGACCTTACCATATACTCAGCTATAGGCTTGTTTAGGCTGCCATTTTAAAGGGGTATTTTAAAATATTTGACTTCTAAACCCCCTTTATAAGGATTTTTTTTAAGGAATATTTTAGATCAGATATTTAAAAATGAAGTAGAAAAACTATAGTATCAACTCAGTTCTAAGTAGTTGGTAATTCTTTCTTACTGCCGCTATCCCTGCATGTATCACTTACAAGTGTGTTGCTTGTGTTCTGTTCTTGCTGAAAATTTACCAATGATCTGGGCTAAAGACACCCATTCTTTATTGCAGGATCTATTAGAAAGTCTTCTTAAAGACACAGGTAAGATGTTATTGTCTTTAGAAGTCTTTGAAATGTCCTGATCAGACACTGCATGCAAAATGAGTTCTACAAAATAGGAGCGAGAAATGAGTAGGCAATATTAAGAAAAGATTTCTTAACATTTTTAAGCTGAATTAACAGCTCAGGTTGTAGTAGATTTTGAGTTATATAGGCAGAGGTCTTTGATATGGAAGATTAGCTACGCTTTTGAAATGGAGCCTTGAAAACATTTTTTTCTTAAGTAATTTAACTTAAAATATCTGCCCCTTGGAATGTAAGTATATTGACTTTGAGTAAGAGTAGCCAGAATTCATGCATAATTTTTCTTTTCTTCTTCGTAACTTCAAATATGGCAGAAGGTCTAGCCAGATTTGGGATCAGTTTTTACCCCAGAGTTTTCATCCTTGTCTAATCTATTTAACTTAATGAAAGCAGAATTTGCTCACAGTCTAATCCCTAACTCGATGCAGAAGTCTATAAGTTTTAAACATGTCCCTCTTAGAGAAGAGGTACAATTCTGTTTTGTGGTGAAGATTTTGATATTGTTCTGGTCGGCCCCACTCATGGGTCTCTACTTCTGGGAGACCAAAACCTAGTTATGGCACTCTCTTCTAAATGGGACAAATATTTTTGAAATGATTTTTCTTAAAGTGACTGTTGCTGATCATCTTTTATGAATGGTAGGAAGGGTTGTTCTGTTGCGCCATTTCATGAAGAAGTTATTTGTTGTTGGAAATATCAAAGTCTTAATCAAATGAGGAAACACCTCTGCTATTGCAAGACAAAGTCTCTAACTTTTTTTTTTCACTTCATCTTTTTGATGCTGACTGAGTGGATTTTTTTTTTATTATTTATTGAAGCAGTTCAGATTTTGCTCAGACCTCCTGCAAACATCTTCAACTTCAGGTATGAATCTTTTTAAGGAGATCCTGCCTTGAGTAAGGAATATTCTCTCAAGTTCTGCAGCTTCTGATGATCATGCGCTGCTTAACCTCATGCTGAAAGAAGATGTGATATCCAAGGAGTATCATCAGACCTTGCTCCTTGAAAAAGACAGAGAGGACCTGGCAAGGAAGATATCTCTGACATTTGTGGAAAAATGGGACCTGTATATGAATACTTTGATTCCCCTCTGTTGTTTAAAACTGTATGGCAATAAGCCTCAAAACATCACAGATAATCAGCCATCAAGAAGCAAGTATATTCCTGGTAAATCTCTCTCTCTTTTTTTTTTTATTTGTTAACCATTTACTTTTTTATTCGTGTCATTCTGAGATACTGTCAAAGCTTAGTGCAAAGTGCATCAGTGAGGAAGAGACAAGAGCAGAATGTAGTGCCACAGCAACTAAAACCAGACCCACCTGTGCAGAATAGCTACCAGCCAGGCATTTTTGTAGCCAAGCCGTAATAAAATTAATTGTTTGCAACCTTCTGGAGAACCAGAAATGCAAAGTAGATTAAGGAGACCATGATACAATGAGTTGTTCTTCACTGATATACCAGTCATTGATGGTGTGAGCAGTGTTTGTTCCTGGTAACATCCTGGTAACTCACGCCAGGAAATCTCTGTCTTTTGCAAGCACAGATTGGAGGAATGTTCTCTTCTCTAAATTCCGAATATCTCTAAGGGCAAATTCTGCGGGGTTTAAGGATGTGAAGTATTTAATGGTTTAAAAGGCTGGATTCAGGATTTGGCAGATTCTTAGTGGGCAGCACAGGAGAAAATGCAAACACCTCAGGTATTGTCACCACTTGACTCCTATGTCTGACCTACCAAAGAATTGGTGTTACACATGACTGAGAGCAGGATAGCTCTGGGACCTCCTAACCCTGTCCCTCCTATAGAAAGCTACAGAATCCCATCTTAAATTATAGCATTCAGAATGATTTCTGCAAAGTTTCTCTAAGAAACTGTAAAATAAGAACAAAAGAATACTTGAGAGTATATTCTATTAGTTTGGTAAAATATATGGAAAGATCTTTGGTTACTAGGTATGGGAGATAGACTTTCTTGTTTAAAATATATATTTTTATATATTTATATATTTTTATATATTTACATATACATATATACATACACACACAGATATATTTATATATTCAGCATCACAAGGCATGGCTGAAAGTACAAGAGAATACATTGGGAAAAAATCCCAAAGATAGATCATTAAAAAAAAAAAGAAATACTCAACTGGAAGATTTTAGAGTTATTATTGTACAAATTAAAATTTATTTTAAATTAAAAGAATTCATATTTTGAATATAGAATATTTTAGCAGATATTCTGGTATTACTTATGCTGGGGATATATATATATTTATATATATATATATATTTATATATATATAAAATTTGTTTTCTATCTTTATTTAAATCTCTGAGGTGCTTTAAAAGATTTTCCCTCCTTGTCATTTTTGTAGTGGTTGCACCTCAAATCTGCATTCAAAGGTCGTGATCCTGCCGTGCCCCGTCCGCCACAAAGCTTGCGTCTATCTGAGATAGAACAGAAGCACATCCAAAGAACTGTTGTTTTTCATCCATCACACATTCAACTATCTCTGCTAATCTCTTGGTTTTATAGTAAAGACATGTGCTTAAAGAAATGGTTTGGGAGATGTTATTTCATCAGGAAATGACTAAAATCCATATTAGATTTCAGCTTCCTTTGAAGCAAGTTATTTTGTAACTGCATTTTAAAGCTCAGTGAATTTCAGCCTTGCATCTCACGGTTGCTGTGATCTGAGGAAGCCTCACAGAGAGAATTTGGGAGAGGTACAGGTTGATATCAGCAGGTTTCACGCTAGCTACTTAATAGTTTTGCTGCTGTTTTTTGTCACAGTGCAGATCTCTGGACAAAGATGCTCTAGCCTCCCCTGCTTGGCAAGTGCCTCTTGCAGGGTGCACTCCTGGCATCAGTTTCACAGTGCTCCCAGTAATAATTGATAATGTTTTCCTTTTTCTGCAGGCAAATGCTTTCCTCTTTCTGTATCATATCTTTGTTTTGAAGTAGCAAAAGTCGAAGCGCAGAAGTTGATGATCATCTCGGTTGTCTCACAGCCTCCTGTTTGCCGGGCTGTTTTTCACTGTCTCTGAGAGCATCCCTAATGACTGTCTCACTAGATGAGCCATTCGTGTGATTAGCTACGGCGTTTCCTTTCTGCTGTCCCTGCATAGCTGTGAGTGCTGTCCCAAAGGCCTTATCTACCCCAGTTTTGCTCTGCAGGAAGCAGCTGAACCCGTTTGTTCCTAGACTTTCACTCTTGAAACGTGGAGGTGATCTCATGGGATTACAGGTTCGGAAGCTAATAAAGTCAGGCTGCAAGGCTGGTAAACTGGTGGGCTTGTGCTCCCCATTGGAATGGGGCTAACATCAACCCACTTAACTTTGGTAAGAATTTTTCTTATAATAGTTTTATTGCTGTTTCCTGCCCTAATGGGTGGAGCACTAGACTACAGAGTTTGTATTTGTGCTTGGAAGACTTTCAGGAGTTCCTGCTCTGACTGCAGTTATGCAGAGATGTTGCTTTTCTGCTACTGTGCATAGAGGAGACGGGTAAAATAGCATTGCTGTGAGACCCTGGAAGAATTAGCCCTTGCTTAGAGGGGCCAATCGTCTAAATGCCGAGCAGAGGCCCTGACTTATTCCACGGTCTCTGCAGTTCATGCGACTGCTCAAAAGGAAAAACTCAGGATGGGTTAGAGTTAGAGCTGATGGGAAGCACCCTGAAACTAGAAGCAGCCAAAAGTTCCTACTGTATCAAGCGCCTCGTGATGGTCACACAGGAGGAAGGAGCCCGAGAACACAACTGCCTGCCTGGCTGGAGAGCCCCAGAGATGGCTCGTGCTGTATCCCCCAGGCAGGGCCGTCTGTCTCTCTAAACACTGGGATCAACTCCCAGGAAGGAAACGTGGTTGCTTTGCTTGGAGGTCTTGTGCAGAAGCTGGTTATAGCCAACGAGCTCCTCTAAAACCTGCCTTCTGGCCACCGAGTTCAGCATGTCCTGCTTCCCTGCCTGCCCCTCCAGGCCCTGGTGGAACTCTTGCTGTAAGCTGTAATACAGCCTATAAGCTGTAATACAGGCTATAAGACAATAGAATAATACCACATAGTGCTCATTTGACAATACTTTCTCATCTATAATTGGTTTCTAATTTGTGTAGGTCTATCCCATGTTGCCAAATGGAAAACATAAGAGGACAAAATTGTAAAGCCACTGAAGCAGTTAGGCAGCATGTAGAAACACTCAGTAATATAACTGATACAGAAAGACATCTCCTTTGAACACCAGATAGGCACTGGCAGGGTAAAGGAAAAGCTCTCATTCAGTTTGAAACTCATTAAATGAGCAGATGCAGTATGGTAGGTTTTCGGTACATGCAACCCGTACCCACCAGGTGTAAGCCAGACAAGCTTTACAAGTTCCTGTTTTATCAAACCTCGTGCTTGTCATCTGGGGGCAATGACAAATATACTTGTATAGCTACTGCCCTAATTTGGGACTGGTAAGGTTCCTGAACATGTGAAAAAATACTTTCACTTCTGTTAGAGCAAGCAGAGCTGCAAGGTAAGAGTGGCTGTGTGCTGCTTGCCTTATTCTTTCTGATGCACCACTTAAACAGTTGACTTTGGGACAGATTTGGACTGAAATAGCCTTTTTTTAAATGAGAGAAGGAATTTGGGGGCATACCGAGGACAGTCCTCCCGTCCAATTTCAGCTTCCAACTAGGTGAACCGATTGTGTCCACCGTAAAGAGAGCAAGTGCAGAACCTCAGTAAGGCAGGGAGAAGTTGCAGGCTCTTCCTGCTGGTGGCAATGGCTCAAGGTAAGAGTGCTGCTGCAGGGTGGCTGGAAGGGAGCTTCCTCTTGGTTTTCCTCCCTGGAATTCCCCTGAACCAGTAGCTTTGCTGCTGCAACTGCCCAGGATTGTTTCCTTCTTTCTGTTTTCAGTTTCTGTAACCACTAAGCAATGGTCACAGCTCTGCTGACCTCCTGCTGCAGAATCCAGAGGGAAAGAGCGGGAACTGTCCAGTCTCTCCAGGTCTGTTTTTCCTTACTTTTCCGATATAGTGTTTTTGTCATAATAAATTCATCCAGTCTTGCGTTTTCTGGATGTTGCTAAGCACGGTGTGTCAGTACCCATGCTGATATTCCTTAACCCTATATTAAGGTGAAGGCTGCGCTTAAGTTGGTAAAGTTTGGGATGATTCGTGGGGTTTGTTTTGTGGGTCACTGTGTTCCTTGGTACAAAGTTTGCAGTCATTCATTCTGCGTTTTCGGAGGAATATAACTTATTTTGCACGTGTTGATTGAAAGTGAAACTGAGGAGCACTGGAAGAATCTGGCCTATTTCCAGGTTTTTTCTCAGCTCTGACAGGAAACACTCCAATTTTATTTTCTCTTTCAGAAGGGCTGTGGCTCTGTCGCAGTCTCTGAATGCAGAGGTAGTTTATAGGCAGGTGCCGCCGTGTTCAGTGGGGCCTCGGATGAGCGGGACGGCTGTGCCGTGGGAGGTGATGCTGGCTGGGAGGAGGTGGGTTCTGCCCTCACTGCCGGTACAACCCTGACATCTGCAGGACAACACGGACCTGCCGGAGCTCAGCTGAAGTGAGTGCAGCTACTTCTTTAATCGCTTCTGCTGCTTATCCTTTCCATTGAAATGCGGAAGATCTTTCTGACTGATATTTACATGTTGCTTCTCTAACTTGTTTAAACACATCTAAAGGGGAATGTGGCAGGATATAGAACAGCTTTTTTGCTACATCTTTTAAACTATAAAGCTCAAGGAAAACAGCTGCACAGGCAAGAGATTTGTAGGGAGAAGTGTCTTGAATGAAATCAGATAGTTTAACTGGAACTCGGCATTCAGATGCACTAGCCTTTTTAGAGCTGAAAGAGAAACTGCAGCTTTCATAGCTAAATATAAATTGGTTACCGTTATTTAGAATTTAAGAATAAGAAGGTCTTCTCAGAAATGAGAAGCTGGTAGGAACCTATGGAGCAGAAGGAATGTTAGTGTTTGGGGGAGAAGAAAGAGGGTGTGGACTTCCTCTGCACCAGCAGCAGAAGAGAGAAGGTAAATAGAAAGTTGGGGGAAATAAAGAAAAAAAAAGGCTAGAAAGTCATGACTGGTGGCATGGAAGTGCTTAGTGCCAAGTACCCTTGTGGAAGGGGTTATTAATCCAACTGTTTCACTGGGCTCCATAGCTCTAGAAGGGCATTTCCTCAGCAGTCCCTGTGTTTGCAACTTTTTAAGCCTCTGGCCTTCGCATCCCCTTGTCCTTCTGCAGCCTAAAGACAGGGAGCTGCACAGAACAGTAATGTTATGTCATTCTGCAGCTAAGAAAAGTCATTTGCAAGGCACTACTAGTTGTTTGCTATGAATTATCCACAGCTTCCTTAAGCGATGTGAGAATGAAATTGCAGGGGTTTTCCTCTGGCCCTGAAACAGCTTCACTCGCTCATTCTCTGCCCTTCCATACTCCCAGGGGAGCTCATTTTATCAGCTGCCAGCTCAGATGTCAACACAGCTTGGGGAAGTACCCTAACAAGTTGCTGCTGAAACATCTACCTTACTTCTGGAGAAAACCTTACATTATTGTGTTTGTATTAACCTTCTCTGTCTTACTTGACATTTCATTTTAGTTTAGTAGCAAACTCCATTATTCAGTGCCTTTGATATGTTGGTCTCTTAAAATATAAGACATGGTTAAATCAAATTATTGGGGCCACATGATATCCCTAACTATCCCTCTTACTTTAGAGAAAGTTCAACTTGTTTGTGATTTACGTGAGCATCTACTGTTTTTTCTAACTGGATTCTCTGTCTTGATATGCCAAAGTTCAGTACATTTTTAACTATGTTTCCAATGTTTTTCATTTGTACTGTTTTGCTGAAGGGCACTGAATAAAACTCTGGAAGCACCACAAGCAGCTCGCACTGTTGTGCTGCACATGCAGAGCGCAGGGCTTGGGTGATCCTGTCCTGAGCACAGGTCTTGCCATAGCAGGTGGACTCTGAGCTCTCATCGGGGGAATAAGACTCTGTCCACAGTAAATTCAGTAAAAATCAGGTATAAAGCAACAAGGAGAAGTACTGAGTGGTACAGAGCATGTCTCTCCGTGGTGCCAGGCAACCTTTCTGGGAAAGCAATTGCTCCCATAAATATGTTTGGTAGCAACGGGCCTTACTGTGTGTTACAGCACAGCAGAACATGGTATCCCGAAGCCTGGACAGGGCACTGCTCTGGTGGCACAGTCCCTTGCTGCAGCAAAGCCCAACTGCTGTTAAGAAAGGTTTAAAATAACAAAAGCTCTTATGACCATGACTTAACTGAAACTTAGTATTTCCATAAGAACTTAAGTCTTTTCATTAGACTTGTCTGCTTGTTGGGTTCTCATTGTGAAGTTTATTGACCCCTGAGCTTGAGGAGAGTGGTGCATTTATCTGCCTTGTGTTTCCAGTAGGGTTCTCTTACCTCCCGCCTGCAAGCCCAGGACGGTACCGAGTCAGAGAAATGCATCCACGTTATTGACAAAGGCTGCGAAGCTGCAATTCCAAACAGCCAGACTGTGTCTGGATTATTATGTTAATGCAGCGAAGGAAGTGCCAGACCAAAACATTGCAGCAAATTGAAAGTTTAATCCAGTATCTTGATATTTCTCATTCTTGGTTCTCATGAAAGTCGCTCAACTTCTGCTTCCCCTTTATAGCAGAGCAGACAATAATCTCCAATTTCTGTAACACTGGGAGTGCGATGAGGCCATGCAACACAAAATAGGAGAATTACCTGAGTCTGGGCCGCCTGTGCCTGCTGGGCTTTGCTGCGCGCTCCAGCTCCTCGAGGATGTGCCCCTGCGGGAGGCAGAGGGAGGAGCTGGGCCGAGCTGGCAGCAATTCTTTGGGGCTCTAGGAGGAACGAGGCCTGTTCACGTGCGGCAGCAGTGGCATCCTGCTCCAGACAGAGCCTTCAGGAGTCAGGTTGTAGCTTTGCTTCACTGCAAAACACAGTTTTGCCAAACTGAAACTTTTCACGGTTGTGAAGTATCCCAGTGCTACGTGCGTATCGAAGGTCGGTGGATGTTGGGAAGACAGTATTTGTTTTATTCCTGATGTGGCAGGGTGGCAGGGCTATTCCAGCACCTGCCCAGCCCAAATAGGTTTTGAAATGGTGTGGAGGAAGAGAAGCCTTGGTGTGGGAAGCCGCCCTGCTCCAGGGAGAGAGGCTACATCCTCTGGGACAGGGTCGTGGCGTGAGCGGTGCCTTGTCGGTGGCACACAGGTATTGCTGGCTCTGGGAAGGAACAGTGTGGAAAGGCCGCGTGTTTCTGCACTGTCTCCGAGTGGCCTGCTGCCACAAGCCAAGTCCCAAGGTGGTGGTGCCCCTCCGTACACCTTCAGCGTGGCGTTTTGGGGAAGAGCTGTCTAGAATAAGAGTTCCACCTTTCACTGTTTTTGTTGTGCTGAGAGGAAGTCTTCTAACCCTCTCCAAGGCTCAGGAGTTTGGGATGTGCCATGCCAACCCAAAGATGCTTCTCCAGAGAATTGTCATGGCAAAAGTGTGTGAGCTACTTCTTGCATCCACTTCACTGCAGTCTTCTCATTCCCCAGTGTCTTTTTGCATCTGTGCTTGTGCTTTTTGCAACCCGATGAATTTACAGGAATTGCAATTTCTTCCATGTTTGCCAGATGCCTTTGGCCTGTGTGATCAGTGTAGTATCCCCTTTCCCTTGTGACTCAAGTGAAAACTAGATTCTTGCTATTGCTGACTTTAGACAAGCCTCATCACAAGCTGTGTCTGACTCCATAAGTTTAAGTAATTTGGTAATATAAATCAACTCAAGGCTTGTTAAACAACACCGCTTTCATAGACTCAGGATTTCAGTGCCTTGTAGTCAACAGAAAGTCCCACAAGCCTGACTTGTGGAAGTACTGGTTTACAAAAGCTTGTGATTTTTGCCATTCCTCAGAAACAACCTGCTCTGTTGCCCTGTTCATTGTTTTGTGATGTGATTTCAGGCAGCAAGAGACAGATCATGGACTCGGTGTTTGTGAATGAGAATAGCTGTCTTGATCTGCTGCACAGCGACATCGACCCGCAGCATCTCTATATGCTCTTTGAGCCTACGCCATCTGGAAATGAAGAAAGTGACTTCTCAGCAGGTTAGTGCTAATCTAAAAGCTGTAGGTCACTGCCTCCTCTTGAGGAAGTTTCCATCTAGTGTCCGTATATTGTGGTCCCTAGACTCAGTGGATACTTGGAGTAATAATGCAGTCTATCTAGATATCTGCATCTATGTAGATATAAAACAATGTCTGGTTCCAGCGGCCGTCATCTACTTAAAACTGAGCACATGTTTACAGCTTTCTATCAGGCAGGTGTAATGGAACATGTACATATTGCCTGTTCATTTGTGAGGTGATGTGTAGTGTCTATGTTTTATGTGTCATTCCTGTAAGTAAAAAATAGTCTTTGCAAATGTTCCTATCCTAGGCTGGCCAAGCATGACTTTCAGCACTTTCATAGTTTCAAGACAAGCTTTGCAAAACAAGAGGTTGTGAGGAAGCCAAGCAACTGTAAGCAAACAGGCTGGCCCTTGTTTCCTTCTGAGCTCCCAAGGCTCCAACACAGTGGGCCTGATGCTGTTTTACAGCTTTTGTGGGCATGGACCAACAATTTCATAATTCTGTGACGGAAGAGAAAGCAGAAGGGCTGGGTGGAAAAGTGCTATTTTACGTATCAATCCTGACAACTGAGTGAGGAATTTGGCCCTAGTTCTTTATCTTGCTGCTCCTGTGTCTGTATGAATGTGGGGGTTAATTTGCAGAACAGACCCTCCGTCGTAGGTAAGAGTTAGTGACCTGGAGCCTTTCCTGGCTTTCCTGGGGAGAGGCCAGACCATGGCAGCAGGCGTCAGAGTCAGAGAACAGGCACTGCTCATGAGCGCCTCAGAGCTTGGCAAAAGGTGACCTGGATTTCTGGATAACTGTAATTTACTCTCAGTTCAGTTCCTAGCCAGCCAATGTCCGATGCAGAGCTAATATCCGATGCCATACGCTGAAGTGGTAATTCTGCCTTTTCAGGATGTCCTGCTGTTTTTTTGTTTGTTTGTTTGTTTTTTCCTTAGCTATGGTATTCATGGGGCCAATTTTCACTCCTTAATTCTAGATCCTGAAAATGATACTAGCAACTATGATCAGTTCAATAACATGGATTTCCTTTGTACAATGGAAAATGATGAAAATGGGGACGAGTTGTATCTCTGTTCCAACCCAAGAGAAGCTTATGCTAGAATAGGTATGAAAGCTCTTTTGGTTTGGGGGGGTTGTTTTGTTTTGTTGATGTATTGGCATCTTAACATGATCATTACTTTTCTGCTCACTTCTTACAAACTCTGTAGTCCCTCTAAAGTGATGGTGCCTGCTCAGAAGTGTCCTGTCGCTCATCAGTCTTAGCTCTAAGCATGCTACCCAACCTGTGCATCTCACTGTGGGGAAACGAATAAACAACGTTTTGTGGTTGTCAGGGAGAAAAATCTCTCTATTAATGTCACTTTCTGCTTAACATTTCCTGTCTTAACTTCTCCTTTCTAGTTCTTTATTTCCTGAACAACAGTTATAGGTTTTACAAGAAAAAAGCATTTTTTTTAACTTCTCAATTTCCCCAAGTTTACCAAATTCTGTTAATGAGAATAAACTTGGAATAGTTTCTACTGTGCAATTTATTATGCAGTTATTATATGTTCCTATTTTTTGTTCTTTATAGCTGGATTAATAGAATATGTGCTCAAAGATCATCAGGAGAAGCAGCAGGAAGACACTTTTGGTAAGACTTACATGACAAAAACTGGTTGTGTCCTTGACAGTGATCTGGCTACCATCTGCTCTTCCCTCCCACAATTTGAAAGCTAGCAAGGTTTCTGTAAATCTGGTAGCTCCTTTTTCCACTTGGGAACTTGGTTCAGGCAAATTTTGAGGATTTTCTGTAGATTTTGCAGGCTCAGAAGTGGTAGTTGTGTTTCTGACCAGGTTGCTGTTCACCTCACCCCATCAGGTATGCACTGCTGTCCAGTGCAGTATATGCAGTAAATATCAGACGTTTTCTGAGTGTGTGATGCAGCTGATGTGCATATGTCCATTAAGCCTGGCCCATTCAGAGGATTTAGCATGCATTAATCATAATTCATCCATTCATCCATTTCAATCCCAGATACACAGAACTTCCTGAGGAAGCAAATCAGATTTTCCTTCACTCCCTGACCAATGCTTCAATGGTGTAATAGTCACGTAATTAATTATTTCTTCATTGCAGTGCTTTCCCAGAAATAATTGCTTTATACTTTCTTTACTCTGTATTTCATGCATGAAAAATGTATCTTGGCCTTGACCGAGGTTCGGTCCTTAACGAAGATAATTAAATCTGGTTACTAGTTTACATGCCCTTTTATGCTTTTCAGTGCTCCTGGGTATATTTAGAATTTAGGAGTTTTGCACCTAATGCAAAATTATAGATTTCAATATATATTTTACAGTATGTTTTCTGTTTTTCATCTTTCTTTTGAAGTATGTTTCATTATTGCTGCCTGCAAGTGTCTCTCGCTTTTGCTTGTCCCTGTAACTTTTCTGGGAGACTAATGGTTGCCATTTGGTAATATTTAATGCTTTTTAGCAGGGAACCTTAACTGGGATGAACCTCAACTGGCTGTTGAAAACACTGAGAAATTTACTGATGTGAAGATTCAGAAAAGTCACAAACGAAGTAAGTAAGGCTGTGGCATTTGGATTCTAAATGTGCACTAAGTAAGTTCTTCATTTTTTTTTTTTTAAGCAGCCCCAATAGATCTTTCATATAGTTCTTCACAATATGAGCAGATTTGCCTCCTCTGACTCCAGAAGGGTCCTGCACATCTAAATCAGTGGTGACTTTGCTCATCCTTTGTGGGCTGGAAGGGACTACAACTTTCCCCACACATATCCTCTACTATTTTCAGTCTGTTTTGGGTTATATAATGCTATAAACATATTATATTTCCTCACTTTTTTGTCATCCTTATGACAATGTTAACTTTGTTCTCAGTGTATCTCTAACTTAGCACTGTCACAAAAATCTGCAGCCTGCTGAAAGTTCACAGTCATAGTAAAATAATATGAAGCTAATCACATTCATTTTTAATAAATATGAATTCTCCAGATCTGAAATAGCTGGCTTGAAACACCCCCTTCTACATTAAAAAGTGAAAACTTTCCATAGTGGAAAGTTAAACCTACCAAACTGGGCCCAATTTGCATCACTTACGATCGTCTTTCTTTCCATCAGCTGCCTTAGGCTCTACAGAGAGTTGCTCTGATGTTTCAGAACCCAAATACAAGAAAATTGGTGAGTTATTGCATGGACTGGAAATGATCCCTGAATGCTGATTGTCTTGTGCTCCAACATCTCTTCCTCTGCTAACTCTTGTAGCCTTGCCCTGTAAGGAAAGTCTGCTCTCACAGATTTGATAAAATAGTGTAATGCTGAATTTTCATATATAAATGCTTGAGGAGAGTAAAAATCACTGCAGAATCACATTCTTCCTATCATCAGTCTAGTGATCATGCAACATCTGTGGTCTCCTCTCAGTACCTACATGTTGGGACTGACCACATAGCAGAAGAAGTTGTCATCTCTGCAGAAATTCAGAGCTACGGCTGATTGAGTTGCAAGCACTGCATCATCAAAAAACTCTCTGGTGTGAGTCTCTTCACAGGTGCTTCCTACTTGTTGTATACGCCCTGTGATGTGCAGTTGTGTGTGAAAGATGTCAAAGAATGGTAAAATTCACTCAGACTGAAGTAATTATGCACTTGTCATCTTCTGGATCTGTGCTCTGGGCATTTTCTTTGTCTTATGTTGATAGACATTATTTAGTCTGTCAACAACTCGTGGTCATGAAGAGCTGGGTAATCATTTGTATTTTTATGCATTGAACCTTTCAGGATGTTTGTCTAATGGCTTTTGTGGTTATTAAATAACTCCATGAATTGTGGTTCACAAATGTTCCAGATTTGCCCAGGAGCTGCAGGAGAGCCTTAGCAGGCTGCTCTCAGAAGTCAGGAGCCTTTAAAAACAGGTGAATAACTGTTCTACACTCCATTCTGTTTGATTCCAGAGTATCTACCCATCAGCACGAAAGGGAGCCAAGAGCATACAGAGTGTGCAGCTCCTCCTCAGCAGATAATTAATTTTGTTATTGAAAACGGCACATCAAATGTTATAATATATCCAGGTATGAACCATGATCTTTTATTTACATAAATAGGCAGAAAGTATTGGAAAATCAGTGCTGCCAAAAAAATATTAAGTTCCTTGTGCAATCCTTGGTAACTGCCAGTGATATCTGTTGTTTACTTGTTTCATTTCCAGTGTCGACTTCTTGCACTGAAACATTGATCCCCTCAAGTTTTCCAGTTAACTTACGTGGTAAGTGTAAAATGACTTCTTGTACATGCAGTTCTTCAGGCGGGAGAAGGATATTGCTGGTTCTTGAAGGCTTTACTCATGCTGACATTCTTCAGGAAAATAAAAAATAATGGCGTTTCCTTCCATTGATCACTGTCTGCTGAGGCTAGTCCAAAATACGAGGCAGGTGAGACTGCAGAATGGCTGGTTCTAGGAGATGCTAGCAATCAGTCCACTGTGTTTCTTTTTAAAGTCATTTTTTCAACTTTTATCTGGTTAAAACAATTGCAAAAAAATAAGCCACTGTGTTCAAGCCTCATGTGAATGAGGAGCTGGTGCAGAGGCGTAAGCAGGCTGTGCTACGAGGTAGAGGGGAATCTCATAGAGAGGCCCCAAACCCCAAATGACCTCCTTTCTATGTAACTTGAAAAATACAGTAACTTTAAGCAATACAGATACACATCTAGTATGCAGAAGGCTTGTAAGGAAATCAGAGTGTTGGTCAGACTGTAAAATCCCAGCCCTGGTAGCGGACCTCCCTGGGGCCCTCTTCTCCGGAGAGCTGTTTGAGTGCAGCGGATGCCGAGTTGCAGGGATTACTCCTGTTTGCCGTTTAGTACAAGTGTATTATTGCCCTCTAGTGGCTAATGCCACCCAAAGTAGCGTTTTTCTTAAGACTAACAGGCAAATACTACTCCTAGGTTTGGAAAAATATTTTTTAAATGGTATATTGTGCAGAGCTAGGGACATGAATCTGTGATCTGAGTGAGATAATCACCAGAATTATGGTGCTGTTGGGTTTATAACATCTGTATCAATTTAAATTCTGGGCTGGACACGCAAAACCTTTCCTACCAAAAACTTTCTCAAAAGTGGTATTTTCTCACTAATAATCTGTTTGTAGAAACTACGTGTTCTCTGGAAAAAAATCTCATTTCTTTGTATATTACA
Source organism: Crypturellus tataupa (assembly GCA_034781795.1). Classification (NCBI taxonomy): domain Eukaryota; kingdom Metazoa; phylum Chordata; class Aves; order Tinamiformes; family Tinamidae; genus Crypturellus; species Crypturellus tataupa. The sequence continues at coordinate 728,351 of JAWLRI010000217.1, read as the reverse complement.
GACCCCGTTTGACTGAGTGCAAAGGTCTGCAGTAGTTGGAGAAAAAAAAAGGGAGGGGGGGCAAAAAGAAAATTGGACAATAACAGTATTTTGTAGTGAAGAGTAATGGATAAAATTCAGTTACCAGTTTGGCCAAGATTTTAGATGTCACTTCTTTGTGACTCTCTGACTTAACACCTAGTTACAAAGTGCAGAATAAGAAAAAGAAGCCATCACTTTTGGTGACATAAAAGGTCTGTCATGTGAACACGAATTTAGGAAACAGACAGACACTGGAAAAGCACAGTGGATGTCAGTCTTTTATGATATGTTTTCTGTTTCCCACGGTCATTGGAACAGCTGTCATACTGATGACAACAGTTGGTGTCACCTAAAGTGTACTTTTATTTGTGAACTTTTTTCATCTTTCTCTTGTAAAATAGGCAAAAATTTCTTCCTGTAGCCTGCACATAATTTATATTGCAGTGAACTTAAGTATTTGTATTAGACACACTGCTAAAATCAGTATAGCTGAGTCAGTGACATCTTCCTCAAGTATATACTTTTTTTTCTCCAGACTTAGAAGTTTTTGAAGAAGTGCAAGATCCTATAGGTTCTTCTGAAGAACCATTCAAGAGACCAAGTGAGTTTAGATCTCTTAAACTTAAAAGTCTGGCTATTCATGGTTAATTTTGCTGTGTTTATTCTATATATAGAAAGTTGCTTGTTGTAGAAAATGTGACATGACAGTTTGTGAAGTGCCGTGAGCACAGTTCCTGTTTTTAAGCTGTCCAACTTGCCCATCTGTAGACATTGCTCTGTTACCTACCTGAGGATTGCAACATACTCCTCAGGTAGGTATTTATATGGGATATGTATTTATATTTATACTTTTTGTATGAAATATATAGCTACTTGTATAGTGATTCAGGCCTTGTGTGTAAAGATGTCTATGGTGCCTACACTATTAATTAAGTACCTTGAGCTGGAGGGGAGGAATTCAGACCTACATGTACTGGGGAGTGATGTATTTTGGCCGTAGTACAATTATGAACACTCAGAAGCAATGCTGAAAATTGGACTGTTTTCTTCATTATATTTGTGCTTTTTGTTTCTGTAGGACCAGTGGAAGATTTTCGTCTGTCTCTTATGGATTATTTCCGAGATGTGTGCAAGTTTGTGGCCACGGAGCGTGAAGTAACTCTTGACCATCTGTTTATTGATGGGACTCTTGTTCAAGGCCAAAATGAAACCAAGAGTGGGAAAAATAATGGAAAAGTAATGGAAAAGGAGCTAGTGACTTGTAATCTGCAAGGGAAGGAAAAGGCAGCCCTTGAAAGAAGCCAAATATTTCAAGTTCCAGGAAGCAAAGAACTGGAGACTAAAGTGATTGTGGTGCTCGGGAAAGCAGGAATGGGCAAAAGCATCCTTGTCCAGAAGATCTGCCAGGACTGGTCCAATGGAGAGCTGTCTCTCTTTGAGTTTGTCTTTTGCTTCGAGTGCAAACAAATAAGTATGCCAGGGAAGCGATACAGCCTGAAGGATCTGCTGCTCGAGTCTTTTGTAAAACCTCAGGAAGGAAGCAAGGAGATCTTTGAATATATACTGCAGAATCCTGCTAAAGTCCTTCTGGTTTTTGATGGCTTTGAAGGGCTGCATTGTAATGAGAATTCCCCTCGTGGCTCAGACAGCAAGCCTGACAGAGAGGTGTACAGTATCAGGGAGCTACTTTCAGGCCTCATCCAAAAAAAGATACTGAATGGATGTACTTTACTACTAACAGCAAGACCTAAAGACAAGGTGAGCCAGTATGTGTCCAAAGTGGATAAGACTGTTGAAATAGTAGGATTCTCCCCTCAGCAGAGAGAATTATACATAACCAAATATTTTGAGGGATTACCCTTCTGTGGTAAGGCACTCAAATTAATCAAAGATTCTCAGTATCTTTTCAGCCATTGCTACAACCCTCTAATGTGTAGGTTGGTTTGTTTTCTCTGCGAGACAGCGCTTGAAATGGGAGAGAAAGACCTTCCTTCAACTCTTACTGCCCTCCTCCTGAAATTCATTCAGCATAAGCTATCACCTGTGCAAAGAGATGTTATACCCATGCAAAATCAAGGGAATCTTGCTACGCTAGCCCGCATAGCCTGGTACCTTGGAGAGAAGAGCCAAAGTGCCATGAAAAGTCATCTTTTTCCTTCTAAGGAAGCTAAAGAGTTTGCCCTGAAATATGGATTCGTCTTGCCATTTGCGTTCCCCAAGCATTCAGAGACTGCAGAAGAAGAATTCGGTAGCACGTTCTCCGATTTTGCCATTCAGAATTTCTTGGGTGCACTTCACCTTATGTTAGCAGAAGAGGTCCAGGATAAAAGCCTAACAAAGTACCTGTCTTTTCCATCCAAGAAGAAAAAGCCTCATAACTGGTTAGAGTTAGTGCCTCGATTTCTAGCTGGATTGCTGTTCCTGCAGGATGACCCTGACTTCTGCTGCCTCCTGAACAAGGATATAAAACAGCCAGTCAAAAAGCAGAAAACACTCCTGAAACATATTAGAAGGCTTCAGATAGATAACCTCTGCCCAGAGAGGTTACTGGAGCTTTTCCATTGTATTTATGAAACACAAAACAACTATCTCTTGCAGCATGTGGCCCTAAGACTCAACCCAGAGCTGTCTTTTCTGGGAGTTGTTCTTACACCACCCGATGTCCATGTGCTGTACTCTATTTTAGAAAGGTCAAGAAAAGAGTTTTCCTTGGATTTGCAAAACAGCAGAATTGACATGCAAGGGCTAAAAGACTTGGTTTGCCTAAAGAATGTGACATCATTCAGGTTGGTCCTTCTTTGCAGATAGTGACATCAGTCACAGTATGTAGAAGATGTTTTTCACGCACTAGCAGAGTCCTGTCTGTTGATTTTGCATGTTTTGTCTCTTCACAGGGCTTCTCTCAGAGATACAATCAGACTCTGGAAGTCTTTAGAACAGGCAAAAGAGTATGAACTGCTGAGGATGTCAACAGAGAAATTTATTCTTGATCCCTTTAAGGCAAAGACGATGAACGATATCAGTGACCTTTCGGACCTTGTAGAGGTGCAGAAGATCATCAGCTGGTAGGTTCACTTATGATCAAAAGTCCTCATAATATATTAGTGATTTAGTGATTAGTGACCGCAAGCTTTTGTGTCATCTCCCATATTGTTCTACTCTGAGCTATAGTGGTTATCCTGGCAGGGAGGAGGGGTGATAGACGCATGCAGAATATTTCTCAAAACTGCCAATAAAAAAGTCAATTTTTTCCCCTCATGTTTCTTTTTCATCTCAGGGTATGTTATCTTGTAATTGCTTTCAGTTACATACCTTGTGCTAACTGATTTTTTTTTTCTCTATGGCACCTAGACCATAAATACAAGCTTTGTTTTTCATAACTATAAAACCAAGCCAGTCCCTTAGCTCAGATGGTAAAGCCTTGTGTTATATAGCCCACAAGCCATGCATTTCCTTCTGGCTGATGATGTAGCTAAGAGATTGATTACAATTCAAAACATGCGTGTATAAAGTATGGTATATTTTTCTTGAAATCAGAATGGTGACATTCATTTTTAGACAGATTATTTTGATTCAGATACACACCAATTCATACCAATAATCAATCCACTGAAGGAAAGCTGGAGCAGAAATTGTTCTAACATTTCCTAATTTCACAGAAATGTTAATGTAGCAGCGGTTTATTTATTGTAAAAGTTTACTAACCCATGTTTTATAAAGTACTGTTTTCGTTTCAAAAATAATTCTCAAAATTTCATTTTATTGTGATTTATTTAGTGTGCAAGATGTATCTGATTGGAACAGCTATGAAATTCCTGCCATCAAAAACCTCAAGAAACTAGAATTTGCGTAAGTGTTATGCCTCTCTCTTGATATATGTTACATTTAAGACTGGTAAGAGTCAAGTATATTGGCTACAACCATTAAACTCACTTAAAGGTAGTCTATTGAAGTCTAGTTAAAGGAGAGATCATAAATAAAACCCATTTATTTATGTTTTGGCAATCTGGACTCAATTATTAATTTATGGTCAGAACTTGAAAACATCATTTCCAGTTCCCACAATGATACAAAAAGCCGTGTTGCTATCAGAGTTGTTTGATTTTACTGAAATTTAGCTCATTATCACTAGAGGCAGATCTTGTCCCACAGGTTCTAAAATATTATGATCAGGATCCAACAACTTCTGAAATAATCTTTCCCCAGCCATGCTTCACTTCCCTGTCTGAGAACATGAAAAGAACAGAAATACAGGCATGTTAAAACAAATGAGAATAAGTCATGAGAGCAAGAAGAAACAAAGATGTAGTAAATGCGTGTGCCACTTCTTAGTGCAGACAGTTCTGTCCCCTTGACCGTAGCCCTCGGGATCCTCTCCTGGAGCTTTAAGGCAGAAGGCGGCACCCGCCGGGGTTCTCGGGCGGGTAACCTGGGGGCTATAGGGCAAAAGAACAAGATTTGTAACTTCGTATGTTTCTGAACAGGAAACAACTGCTTTGTGTCTCTTTTTTTTTCTAGTCTGGGTCAGGTGTGTGGCCTTCAGGGAGTCCTAAAACTTGTGGGAATTCTAGCAGCATTTCCATCACTGCAGCATTTAGAGTAAGTAGACCTAAAGGTTAACCATGGTATGTTGATCCCAGCAGCCCTTGATGATAGGGGAGTTCATGCACCTAAGAAATGTTCTATTTGCAACAGGATTTTTTGTTTAGGTGAACAAACTGGAAAAAAAGAAGAATTAGTAGAACAACAGATGGTCTGTGAGATTAGAAGACATCTAGCGTCTAATTGAGACTGCTTAAAACTCTTTCCATCAGGGTACCTGAATGAAAAAACCCTTCACTTCTGCTACTGTTTTGTGAAGGAACAATTTAAGTAGCATTTGAAGCATGTCCTGGATTTTGTCTGCTTTGTTCCTGTGTGCACACGAAATCTTATTTCAGTAGAGCTGAAACACAGATATTTTACAATAATTTTAGTAACTGTCAGTGTATAGTGAGGTGAGGCAGTAAGTGCCACCTACTGCTGGCACATCAAAGGAAACGGGTCAAGCCTTCAGCTAGCAAAAAATTCCTACGCTGAAAGTGCAGATTGCAGAGTGCTGCTTCTTGGAGAAGCTGGAATTTGTGATCTGTTTCTTGCCGATTGAGGCCACTTTGGGGAGGAAGCTTCTTGAGACATAAAGAATGGTCTCTGAGGTGAATGAAACAAAAAATTTAGAGTGAAACTATTTTCTTCTCTGTGGTCATATAGCCTTGAAGCTCTGGGTGAGAATGGCATAGGAGATGAAGGAGCAAAGAGTCTGTCTGAAGTATTTCCAAAGCTGACATCTCTGGAAACATTAAAGTAAGTTGTATGGGTAACAGTTTTAGAAAATTATGAAAAGAAATAGCTTAATCCCAGAGCCTAAGGAATTGTGCTCTATCGGTTAGGGGCACAACAAACCCGTAGGCCTGGTACACTACTTAGTCTATGGGCATATTCAGCCTCTACATTCATCAGAGAAATGGGCTAATCCTAGAGCGTTAGGAACTGTATATTAGCAATTCCTCATTTCCCTTCAAGGACAGGAGTTCATCCTTCTTTCTGCATTTGACCTGGACAGACTGTGCAAGTTTCTTAAAATACTTAATACACACTTTGTTCTTTTTAAGTACTTCAGGCCCTTTTTCAGGGAGAGTTGCCTCAAAACTTCAAGAAACTAAGGCAAAAAGGTCAAGGGCCAGGCCAAGACCGCAAACCCTTGGAAAGGGAGGCACAAAGTGCAGTGGATGGAAGGAAGAGAATGAAGCAGCAATGGAGGGTGCAGGAGAGCTCAGGTGGCTCCTTCTGATAGTGCTGAAGGAGTGAAGAGGGACAGACAGCCCGTCCCAGTCACAGCCTGGACCTCCCTGCACAGTAGCAGCAGTGAGCTGAGTTTGCCAGAACTTTTAAGTAGCAATAAATCATCTTCTGTTGTCCCTCTGTCCCTTCCTTCTGTCCCCAGCAGCTTGCTGCCCTACATGAACATCCAGTTTTGCAGTCCTGTGCAGTCAGTACTTCAGAATGTGGCTGCTTGTGTCTCACATAGCACACAGAACCACAGGACACTTCAGGCTTGTGCCAGCTTAGATGTTGGGGTCTATTTAAAAAAAAAAAAAAGAAAAAAAAAACCAAAACACACACGCACAGAGGAAATCTCTTTTTTTTCTTTTTTTTTTTCCTTCCTTCCCCTGGCAGGTACAGATTACAACTCTGATTTTTTCAGAAATGCTCAAAATTTGGCAAGAGGATAATATTCTTTTCAAGTTTCTTGACATTCAGCCTACTCTTGCATTCTAGACTGGGGAAAAGTCTTAAGTTAATGGTAGCTCCAAGATGGCTTTAGCATGCAGTACTGAAGCGTCATATGTACTGTTCAGGACAACACCTAAAATGAATTTCCCCCAGATTATAATGATATAGAATAAATGTGCTCAACTAACAAAACCATCTTACTTGCTACAGCCTATCACAGAATAAGATAACAGATGTGGGTGCAGAGAAACTAGCCCAAGCTCTTCCTCACTTGTCTTCCCTGAAGACCCTTAGGTAAGTAGCTGGATCCTGTTCAGTTGTTTTGTGCAACGGACCTGGCTGCTCCTGTTAACAATTCCTGAATGTGGAGTAAAGGTGCACGCACTTTGCAACGGGGAGGCACTGCACTGCGCTCCTGCTCGAAATCCAGGGCCAAGGCACGTCCCTTAAGGCAGGCTGGGTGCTCGTTCCCTTGTGCACTCCAGGCATTTCCACGCATGGAAATGCCGTTAGGGAGGATTTATCTCCTCCCTACCATGTCTACTCCTACTATGTCTGCTATGCCATGTCTACCCAGTGCAGACACACAGAAGGACATCTCAGGAATATTACAAATACTGTGTTGACTTTTAAATCCTATTCAAAATACCCAGTGATCAATAGTGCCCTGAACAAATGTTGACGCAAGGCCGTGACCTGCAGGAGAGCTGCCGCTTGCCGAGTCCAGGGCCGTGTGGTGGTGGGTTCTGGCTGCTTCAGGACCAGGGGTCCATCCCGCTCCATTGAAGTCCCTGAGAGAAATCTAAGAAAGTGTAGAATGCAATCATGGAATAATTTGCTCACGTGGAAATGCCATAGTGAACGCCCTTCCCTAAATGTTTGTCCTTTATCTTCCTGCATGTTTTTAATTTGATATAATGCAGACAAGGATGTTCTTGTTCATTAAAAATCTAGGCATATGTTTGTTATAGCTGAAGAAGGGAAGTGATTCTGTGCTTTATTTGATACAGAGAATATGAAACTTGTGTTGTAAAGATTAACTCCAAATAGTTAAGTATAAATTGGAAGTTAAGATGTACCAACTGCATCTGACATTCATTCATCTGATAGCTTACATTTTCCATTACTCAATTGTGACTACTGGTTTTATTTCTTGCAGCTTGTACAACAATAGTATTTGTGATTCTGGAGCAGAAAATCTTGCAAAAATTCTTCCTGCAATGGCATCTTTAAGAGTGTTAGAGTAAGTATTGCACCTTGTGAGATAAGAAAGGAGAGCAAAGTTACTTACAAACTGAAACATCAGATCTGTGTTGAGGAAAAGCAGAGAAGGCAGAATTTGAGGAAGAAAAGTTCTGATTTGTGATTATGTTTGGTTTAGGAGAGGCTGACGGTTTAGATGTAAAGGTTGTGGAAAGATTAAGAGACGATGCCTGACGTGTGTTTGCCTGGAAATGCTGTTTGTGCCCCTGCACTGGATGCAGACAGCGCTGCTGCTCTGGACTGCGGCAGCTTTTGAGAAGGCCGCTGTGGTCCTGGGGAGTGTTGGAGCCCTGTCTTGTTGCTGCCTCTCCATCCTCGGAAGCCTTGTGTCATGCCCAGCTTCATGGGCAGAGAAAATCTGCTTATGCTGCAGCCCAGACAGAGTCAGTGGCTGGAGAGGTTTAATAAGCAGTTCCCTACAGATCCTGCAGAGCCGCTGGAGCTTTGGGTTTTGGGAAGCAAGAATCTTTTCTGATTTATATTGTCTTTCTTCCACTCTCCCTAATTAAGCCTCTGTGGTATTCCTGATACTGAATGAAATGTTTGATGGTACTGCTAGGTGAGGTGATCTGAAATAATAAATACGGGTTTGTTTTGCTTTTTCCTCAGTGTGCAGTATAACAAAATAACTGATGTTGGAGCCCAGCAGCTGACTGACAGCCTACGAAAATGTCCTTGTATTAAGAATTTGCTGTGAGTCTCTTGGTATTTTGCTTGTTTTATCTTAGGTCTGTAAATTAGGTTAGAATTCGTGCTACAGTTGTGTTCTGCATCTGTCAGGCTTATAAGAGGCACAAGAAGGAAATCACCAAAATACAAAAGTAGTCACAGAAATATTACAAATGTCTTTTATATGTACTTTATATGTACAAAAATGTACTTTTATAGAACAATATTCAAAAGGTTTGAACAGCTTTTACAGAAAAAAAAACCCTATGGAACAAGTTAAGCTTAAAATGGTTTTCCTTTTTGAATCTGCTCTTACAGGATGTGGAATCCTACTATTCCCTATGGAGTTCTTGAACATCTTCATCAGCTGGATTCTAGAATCAGTGTGTAGGTCCAGTTGATCCAAAAAGGTAATTTAAACCCTGCCTCCCTGAGACATTAAAATGCATTTTGATGGCATCTGTTGATATATTAACAGTTCTGTAGATCCATGATGGGGAGAAAAAAGGGATGGAGGATAATTTCCAGGAGTCATCTTAATCTTGCTGCCTTTAGTCCTGTTTTTGCTTTTTTACTCCTTTGTGCTTGCCTGCGTGCTATCTTATGCTTAGAGGTCACTGTCTCCAGAGGCCTCCGTACAGGGACCGGGAGCAGCGCTGGACTAAGGCTTTGCAATAGCCCTACGGAAAATTAGGAAACTGCTGGCAGCTGTGCCAGCTGTTTGTTCTCTGCTGAATTTGATTGCGTTCATCAATTCAGATGCAAACATAGTGCTTAAAGCTGCTTTTCAGTTAGAGGGCAATAGGCTTCTTCCAAAGAAGGTTTCAGGGAGGATCTCCAGACTGCAGGGGCATGTGATGCCCAGAGAACTGCACAGGATCACGGAGTCTGGATACCTTTAAAATCCAGGAGCTCCTTTGAGAATCCTAACCAGTGCAATAGGCAGATTGTTGCTTTTTCAGGTTAGATAGAATGGTGCATGGTTGTGAGTTCTTCTGCAGTGGGTTTAGAATTGTTGCTTTTCTCCCCTTTGTTGTTTCTTTCTGAATGCACTTGGAAGAGCTTTTCCCCCAAGTGCCATCTTCTGCCTCATGTCAGAGATCTTCCTTGGCCGTGTCCTGCGTTAGGAGTAACACGTGTTGTGTCCTGGAGCTCCAATTCCAGACACGCTTTCCCTCCTCTCTGCTAAACCTGCATTTGCTTTCACCTAGAGAAACAGATTTCAGTGGGAATATCATGCCCACATGTGGGAATATGAGTCCACTGCAATGGCAATGTCATGCCTGAAGCAAAGTCTCCATCCAGGTCCTGCCTTCCCTTTCTCTGTCCATTATGGATCATGCATCAAACCCTGCTTAATGAGTTCAGGATGGCAAACTCAGCAGGTCCCCCCGCTCTGTGCAGGGCAGGAGCAGGCACTGCCAGGGCTCTGTATGCTGCGGGCGGCCTCCTCATTCGTGTTGTGCCAGGCTGAGCACCTCCATGTTCTTGCCGTGTTTAATAGATGAGCTCTGTGTGCCTCGGGGATTAAGTTTGGTGCTGATTTTTACCCTTTTTCCTTTGTTAATACAAATCCTCAACAGCTGCTAGTCCCCCCATGACACTCTGGTTTGTGCAGTTTGCCTGCTTGCAGCTGCATCTATTTCCTTGCTTTTCCTTGCTCTGTCTCAAGGGTCCTAGAAATAATTGTGCCAGGACCAAAGAACAATTTGTTGATTCGTTGTCTTTAGCACGGAGGATTTGTGGCAGCAGCAAGTCTGTACCGTGTCTCCCAAAACTCCAGTGTTCCAGCTCCTACCCAACACTGTCATCTCTTCCCAAATCACATCATATATATATGTGTGTATATATTCATATGTGTATATAAGCATATATGATTTTAGTGACATTAATGAGCATGAAGCTATTTGGCATACTTCTAATGCTCTAATTTTCATCACTTCACAGGTGACATAAAGGAGAGCAGAAGGTCCCCTCTGTATCTCCCTATCTTCTTTGCTGCTTTATGAATCAAGAAAGAAAGTACTGTTTTTTATGACAGTGGCAAAATGGAAGGTTGTCTTTGAGCTCCTGGGTAGACTTCAGACATGTCAACAGTCTGTTAACGGCTCTTCAGAGACTCTGCTGTGTTCCCATTGAAGTGATGATTTGGCATCAAGCTTCGAAGCTGAAAAGCTCATCTGGACATTGTGAGCAGCACTATATGTGCACAGGGTCACCCTGTGTTGGTAGCATAAAACTGCTGCTTTGATTCACCAAGGTGTAAGATAGCTGCTGAACCTGCCCCATCTGAAGTAGTAATAGCTAAAACCGGCATGTTTATGGTGCCAGTGGTAAATGCATTTGCACTTCCTTGATGATTTTGGACTACAAAAGCTCAGTTTTCGCTGAGAAATCTGGCCTGATTTGAAGCATTAGGGACAGGAGCATGATAAGAGTGATCAATCTAGAACACAGCCCAATAGAGCAGGATTATCCCTGAGAATCTAGGAATGGCTCTTCATATTTATCCCCAGTGCTGTCTTAGGGGACAGAAGGGCATTTTCTTTCAAATAAGTCTCTTGTTATTGGTTCCTTCAAAAAGGATGGTGGGAAAAAGCGCTAAAGAGAAGAAATGAATTAAAAATGGAAAACTACTGATTTTTCTGAAGATACCACAGAAATCTAAATGCTATAAATACACTGCGCAATAATCCTTCAAGGGACAGTTGTCAAAACTTTTCAGCTTGTCTAAAATGAAATCTTTGAAAGTGTTTTTTGTTTTAAGGAGTGGGAAAATGCACTTAAATTTATATATGGGTGTAAGTTATTAGGAAATAAATAAGATTCTGAGTTGTAAGATACACATCACCTAAAATATTTGTGCATAAAACTTTGAAGAGCTGAAAACTTCTGAAACACATTTGTGTTCTCATTCATGTACCTGGACTGGGATTTAGTGGGATTTACGTTACCACTTGCAGGTGATAACAGAAATGCACAAGGATCTATTTTATACTTGAAAGTGAGATCACTACTGCGTGTGGCTTACGAGCTGCCTTTTACAGCGCCAGGAAGCATTAAGCGAGGAGGGACAAGGGCAGCATCGCGGGGCTGTTCTGGCGGCCTCGGGGTTCGGTAGGCCGGGTCTAGCGCTGCTCCCCGGAGAGCAAAGGAGGGGAGCCGGGAACCGGACCCAGCGGCAGACGGGAAGAGCACAGGGAGTGAGGAGGGGAACACTAGGCTACGATTTTAACTAAAAAAAGACCCTTTTATGCACTATCTGCCTGGCTCTTCTACGTCCAGCCACAGCAATGCCACCTACAGAAATAACCTGTGATTGCTTCTCACTGTGGCTTTATTTGAGGATGTGCTAGATATGAGGCAGGATTCGCCTGGTCTGCGTAAAATGGTGTTGGGCAAACTACTGTAGTAGGAGAGGGGTGTCCACACAGATCATGTACAGAGAGCAAATTGCAATGCAGTTTGGGCAATTTTGATATGTCTTTCAAAATGTATTAAAATGTTCCTTTTTACAGTAACGTGCAGTATTGTTGAATTTTTTTTTCTCTTTGAAACACTCTGAAAGCACCGCTGGCTTCAGTGGTAAAGGCAGGTGAAGGGCTTCCACGTTCTAGGTTAAAAGAAGGCAGCGTGAGTGGGGGCACCCACTAGTTAGTTCCGTGGTTTGGAAAGGGAGAAGATGCCTCCTCCCCGGGCAGCAAGGCCTTGCAGTGCCAGCTGCGGAACTGGAAGGTATAAAAGTGCTGCCGGCTTCGGGGGAAATGTTGCTTGTTATCATTCCAACCGCATGTTTTCAGACTAACCCAGATTCAGTGTCTGGCTATTTTTGACTGCCTTTTGTGTAGAAGCCTGAATCAACTCCCTCCCCTCTCCCCTTCACCCAAAAACGCAGCTATGACCAAATTTTATGTTCTAAAAACACCCGTCTTTTAGAATTAAAAAGTACTGAATGCCACCTTAGAAGATGGATAAAATGCGTTATGGTGATAGTGAGGTATTTTTAAATTAAATATTTTCCATATTTGCAAAATGTATGAAGCCGAGCTCTTCTGAGATAGCAGAACTATAGATAGACCAAAGCTCAGAGTCACCTGAGTGATCTGTTTGTTTGGGTTTTGTATTGCTTGATCTGTGCACATGTGGCATGGACAAAACACTGAGCCCACTTCAGGAAATAATCACAAAACAGCAGACGCTCTAACTGTGGGGGTAGTTTGAGCCCTGTTCATACCTGTGACCCTGAAGAATTGCTGTAAGCTGGCCCTGTGAACAGTAACTTTAATTATACAGGAGTAAAATACAGTATTTCTTGTGTTAATAATAAATGGGCATGTGAATATGAGCTAACAACTCCCTAAAACTCTTTTCATATGTGCCAAAATGGGAATTCAGCTCCTTAAATCTGTTCTTCGGTGTTGGAGCACTGTGTCCCAAGTGACTTAGCTCCCTGGATGACAGGCCCGGGGCAGCACGGTGTTTGTCAGGTTGTTACGGCCCTCGGCCTCACATGACACAACAAGGTGGGAACCGCTGAGAACCGGGGACAGCCGGGGCCACCTCCTGCAGCAGCGGCTGAACTTGGGCTGGGGAGGACTCTGAGCAACCTTCTACTGCACTAGGAGTGCGGAAGCACCATCAAAGCAACAGCACAGAGCAGGGAAAACAGGTAAGAGACCCCGCTAGGCACGGTCCGTTGTTACAAGGGGGATGCAGAGTGCCACCCCCTTGTACCGCCCGTCGAGAAGCGTCTGGAAGGACTCGTGGCACCATCTGGAGTGGAACGTGTGAGCTGGGAGCAGGCGGTAGCGACACAGACGGCAGCAGAGCTGAGGTATGGACAGAAGGCAGGAGGAATGTGTTCAATTCTGTTTCACCCGAAACATTCCTGATTCTGCAGGAACTGCACAATTAGGAAATTTGGCCTTTTGTAAAAAACATAATGAAAATAAGACACTTTAAGTACAATACCTGCCCTCAGTGCCTTTTTTTTTTCCCCCTTTTTCTCACAGTGGGAGCTTGCTAGCATTTCAGTCTAAGATGGAGAAGGATTTCCTCTAAGCTGCCTTCCCAAGTCTGTGTGTAACTATTTCCAGGTACTTGAAGAAAGGACTTTCTTGGCAAGCCTATTTAAATCATTTTCTGTTCAGATGGAAAAGGAACAACCCCAACAAATATCTGTTTAGTTTTTCATGGAAAAGGCCAGTCTTTATTGTAGTGCTTTCATATCTGTACATAGGAAGACAAGCTTAAACAATCTGTAAAGTGTCTTGTGTTAGGTAATGAATCCACCTGACTTATAAAATCTACTCTCTGCTCTATTTCAAAACTCGCAATATAAATAAAGTGTCTAGCTAGCACAGTTTTAGCCATGATTCTGCCCTAAACAGAACCTTCCCTGCAGCCACATCTCGATATATTCCCCTGAGAGCTCTGGTTTTGAACTTCTGGCTGGTGTTTTCCGTGTGTGACGGTAACACTCGGTGAAGCGATATGCAGCGTGTCCACGGGGGCGATACGGGGTTTAGTCCAAGGTTTATCACACTGGAGCCAGGTCTGGGCTCCTGCGGTAAGAGAACAGCCCCGAAGGGCCCCTGGAAGCCCGGTGGTCTGAGCGAATCCCTGCAGTCAGTGCACCCCGGGCACGAGGCTCACGGGGGCCAGTCCCAGCTGACACGGCTGATGCCAGCTCTTCCTGTGTCCCTTGGCCGCCTGCTCGGCTGCGCTTCAGAACATCCCTCCTTGCCCTGATTCCATCCAGCAGCCAGGCCACAACCCGTTTCACGTGCTTAATGAACCTGTTTAAAAGAAAACACAAATGTAACAATGCAGAGTGACCTCCAGACCTGCATCCTCCAGAGAAATATTTACATATGTTTGGTATAGCATCACGCAATCTTTTTTTCAAAAAAAAAAAGCCAAAATCTTTTTCTATGAATAATTCTCTGAGAAGTAAAGGCCTGAAGGACTTCTCGCTGAAACCAGTGTCACAGTTTCCCTGGGTCTGCCGCACCCCAGCCCTTAGTGTAATTCACACAATTTGCACATTGGCGAGGGCTGTAGGGAACCTGCCGGCACCAGCATTGAGGACTGCTCTTGGGAGAACCCAACCAGCCCTGACATCCAAAGGGATAAGCTATTTTATGTTATATGCTATCCTTAAACCTATTTTTTTTTTTACTTAAAACTCACTTTTGAATTTGGTATTTTCTCTTAAGCAGATGATACTCATTAGATCGTTAGCATTTTTAATGAGTTCATTACGTGCTCTCTCCATCTGACATAGCCTCCAACTTCGGTCATTTTCCTTCTCTTCAGAGACACTTCGTTCAAAACATTTGAATCCACCAGTAAATAGTTGTGGAACTAAGCGACATTCTTGAGTTTGGTGACAAAAACAAATTGCGGTTAAAATGCTTTATCCCAATTTACCTTGTTTGCCTTCATTTGGCCAAAGCATCTGACAGTTACTAGAGAGTGATCCTAACAATATATGTGGAGTCAAGTGTGACTGTCCCATGTTCTATACGAGCATGAACAGGCTGAGGAATCCTGCGTCACTAACAGTGACGCTACAGGAAGCCACAAAGCAACCAGATTGTCACAAAACTGGGGACCGGTCCCTGTATGGATTCAAAAGCTGATTAAAAGATTGATGCAAAGGACAGGGCTTGATAGGAGAAAAATCAGTAACAGGGTCTCCCAGGGCCCAGCTTTACTCAGAAGCATCATCAGTGACTCGGAGAAGAGTAAACAAAGAAACCTCCAAGCCTGCAAGAAGTAAGCTCACCGACACGTCCGAACACTGCACTGATGGGCAGGGCCTCCGGAGGGACCTCGTACGCTGCAAGAGTGACGGGGAGCTTCAACGTGGCTGGTGACAGATAATGCACTTACAAATAAACAACCTACACCTGCCTACACGATGCTGAACTTGCAACTGGCAGCTCAGGAACCGTTTTGGCAGCATCTTTAGCAGGAGCCTGAAGCCAGGAGGAGGCAATGGGGTGCGCAGTGGCACCCAACGAAGCCAACAAAATCTTGGTGCTTGCCAACAGAGACAGAGAACACCACGAAACACCACAAAGTCTGGGTGCTTGCCTCCAGCCTGGGCCCAATGTTTGGCTCTGCTCTCTGCATTTCACGCAGAAGAGCAGAGAAGACGCAGAGAATAAATCCACGGGTTTATCAAATTATTTTCCAAGCTGAACTAAGAACTCGGCTATACAGTGGGTAGGACAGCAAGTTTTCAGTATTCTACATTATGATGAAACCTTCGGCTGGTTTAGAGCGAGTAACAAAATGTACGGGGCCTCCAGGCAAAGCAAAAAGCTGCCGACCGGAGGTTTCAAATGCTGCTACAGGGCTGCTGGTCCAAGACGATCATTTGCAGTGACAGATATTAAATGGTGTGTGAGTGATACAATTTCCCAGAATATTCACTCTGCCCATTCTATTCAACTGCCCTGCAAATTTCATTTCAACCCAATTTTCAATGGTAAGGGAAAAAAAATACTGTTTTGTTATTTCATGTTTAGCAGTTGTCACCTAAACTACAGTGTCGCTGTTTTTTCCAAGGGAAACAAATATAAATTAAAATTGATTCATTTCTTAATTCCTCTGATGGCTTAAAGCTGATAATTGTCTCTTGACATCTGCTATCAAAGCAAGCTGATTTATAGTAAATTTCATTTTTGTGATGAAGAACAACAAAAACAAGGAAATTCTTCATGATTTAGTTTCAAAATCACTTGTGGGCTGTGCCTTTTACCCAATGAAATACTCAGGCCTTAAACATTTCTGTTTTATATTAGATGTCTCTTAATTTTCTATGACTCATTTTAATCCATGTTATTAACAGCAGCTTTTGGAAAATTGCTTTTAAATCTGCCCCCTTGAAATATATAACAGTGTGGTTGGTAGAAAATCTCTTAGGATTGTGCATGGCTCCAGTTAATGGGTTTGGATGGTCAGTTCATCGGTTAACTGAGACTTCTGTCTTCCTTCCTGCTAGGATGGAATTCCTGTCAGCAGCAGCCAGAGCAGAACAGATCTACCTGGGGAGTTTGACCATGTAACTGCTCTTAATTTTCATGACACCCAGGCATTCAAAACACAGTTCTAAAAAATCACAGCTATTGCTCTTAATCCTGCTGTTACTATAACTGATATAAAATAGACAACTGTTCTGTAGCATGGAGTCAATCTGTTTCCCATTTTGTTGAGAAAGATTTCTGCGAATGAAAGAAAAACATTTAGAAATGGGAAGGTAAAATGAGTAACTGATCACTGCCATAGATTGTTTTTAAGGTTCCAAGTCAAGAGGAAGAAATCAGGAGGTGGATCCCGATGTGCTTGTGTAAATCTTGACAATGCTAGTAGTAACAGTGGTCTCATCTGCTCCTTTTTGTGGCATCTCTGTTTCAGAGCGAGCAAAAGCAGGCCCGGGTGAGTTAGACCCCCAGCACACACTGGTGGCAGCCGAGGGATGGAATCCAGCACGTTATTTCCGCCTCCATCCTGCTTCTCATGCAGCCCCCACGTCGACCTGGCACTATCTGGTGAGCAGCAAGCGGAGCTTTTGCTGCTTCAGATGCTGGCGCAGAGCTCAAGTGCTGAGTCACAGGCTCTTCAGTGCTGGCTTCTGCTCACCAAGGACATTCATCACAATTCACCTTGATGCAAGAAAAAATAATGCCTGTGCTGTAGCTGCTATTCATTTTTCACTGCTGATTACTTTTGCTTTTTTTTTTTTTCTGATTAGATTACTTCATGATGAGTCACATCTAATTTTAAGACTATTCAAGGAGAACAATCACATAATCTCATTGCAAGGGACACTTAAGCTAAAAAAGAGATGACATTAGCAAGCTCGGTTCTGTTCAGTTTACACAGACAAAATGCTGCAATTGAATAGGATAGGAAGCCTCTTCAAGCTGCTTAGCTCTCTAGCCTCAACCTCTGCTGCCAAATTCATTATGACTATTATACTCAGAAACCTAGTCATAATTTTGCTTCTACTGAGTTTCTTTATTCAAGTGAGGCTTCTGGTGCAAGAGAGAACTCTTCTGATGCCCAGGCTCCTTCTTCTACATCTAAATAAACCCACTCCAGGGCTTTCCTCCCGTGGTTTCTCAGTTCAAGGCTCAGCTTCCAGGCAGAGGGCATCGCTTGCTGAGGCAAAGACACTGCAGGATTTGCGCTAGGGCTGATGAGAGCATTTTGGTTGTTTTCCGTAGTCCCTGGTGAGTCACACCAAGAACACTCCTCTTCATGCATACGAGAAATGCCTATATATTCTTCAGCTCCGCTGGTAAAGCTGAGTGCTCTTCCTGCAGGGTCTGGGGAAAGGTCAGTACTTCTGGTCTGAGCAGGTAGAGCAGCTGCAGCCTTCCTCACTTGTCTTCCTCACAGAACTCAGGTCGCTTTAGACACCCAGGAATTTAATCTCCCCTTTCCGTACCTCATTTCTGCTCCCACAACAGAACGCGCTGAAGGGAGGACCTCCTTTTCCGCAGGCATTCCTAGTGACCTGGTAAAGAAAGATGAATGCCACGGAACAGCAGCCAGACGACCCACAGAAACTCCTTTTCATGGAGATATGCTGCATCTTTGCAGAGTAATTGAATAACAGTGTAATTTGCGGCCTGGTTATTGAATAAATAAATATACTGGAACATATAAATAGTTGGAACATATACATAGATAAACAGCACAGTAATGGTATCTTTTTGCTGTCTAATAATTCGTCTAATTTTAAGGATTTGCGATTTGATTCTCAGTGGAAACAACAGCCTAAAATAACTTTTGGATGAAAAGTTCAGGGCTGCTCTTGGGCAGAGCTCCGTTGCCTGCAGGGGCAGTTTGGACTTTGGAGCTCTACAAAAGCCTGAGCTTTTCCATTTCCACGTTTGTGCATTTTGACTTCTAAATATGGAGATGAAAATAGAGGTCTTACAGTGAAAATATCAAATAATTTGCAAAGCTTCCTATCCTGTTGAAATGAAGTTTTAAGAAGCCCATTTATGCACTAAACAGGATTGAGCTGTGCTCCTGTGCTCTGCTAAGCTACATATTTATGTAACAGGAAAAATCCACTGGAGGAAGATATTATGACTGCTTTTCTCCTTGGGTCTTCCTGAAAATTAGATGCAATCCATCATGACAAACTCTAGTCAGCAAAAAAGTGAGGAGAAAAGGATTTTTAAAATCCCTGAAATAATGTTGGACCAGTAATACTTAGAGTTTGAGGAGAAGTATTTTGGGGCAGGAGGGGAGAGAGAGGGCTTTTTGCACATCATAGATGTTGTTTAAATTTTCATTAATTATTAAGAATTCATTTCCCAGAAGACAGGCAATAGGGATTTGAAGCCTGGCAAAGGCTTTGGTTTCTCCTAAACCTGAGCACGTATGCTGTTTGCTGAAATTAAAGGGGATAGAAGCAGAAGACAGTCACAGAACCGGCCAACAGTGCTTCACGGGGCGTTCTGTTCCCTTTCAGACCTTCTGTGCTAGCACAAGTGCTAGCAGTGGAAATGGAGGGTTTTGTGATACACCTGAGCGCTGGCACGAGCACTTATTGCACTGACTATCTGCAGTGGCGGCAGCTCTGGTCCCCCTGCCCCTACGCCTCACGTTCCCACGTACTCTGGCGCACACGGGTGTGCAGACACACGCAGTGCTATCACCATCACTCCAGCAACACGCGTTTCCATTTGTACCTTCTAAACTACTGAGCAAAACCTGCCCCCATTACTTCATACGGGGCCTGAAGAGCAATTTTAACCTGTATGGAGGAGAACACAACAGGAAAGGCAGCTTTTTTCTTAAATTAACTTATTAGCTTATTAAAATAGCTTGATATAAATGGTATTAATCTAGAATGTCCAACTTTGGACAATGTTGCAACTTTAGAAGATGAATATGCAAAATTTCCTGCTTCTGTATTTTCAGACAGGAAACACAAAGCTGCCCAGAATTTGTTTCCAAATGCACAGCCAGTATGTGCTCCTCCTGGCAGCTTTGTCAGCGTGCGTCACTTCAAACTGTGAACGTTTCGACTAACAGAACATTTGGCACGGAGAGCCCTGGCTGAAAATGGAGACTTTCTTCCCAAGCACCTCTCAGTACTCTCAAATACTAAATCCTTGCAACATTTATACGACTTTTAAGGGGGCTGAAGACTGCAACAAACCCTCATGCTGTGATTAATGTGAATTAATATGGAAAGAATGATGAGGTTTAGCCAAGGCGCGGGTTGTGAAGGGTGTTTAAGGTGTCTTTAAGGCTCCCTACGCGTTGGGGGTGAAGACTATTCCCATCTCCCATGTAGGGGCTGCGCCAGGACCCGTCCGGGTGGCGATGAGCAAGGCCGGTGCCCGGCGGGGGCGGCCCGGCCCGTGCAGCGCCCCGCGGTACCGGGTAACCCCGCGGTACCGGGGTGATCCCGCGCCCCGAGCGCCATCCGGACTTACGCGTCGCTCCGGTGTCGCGCGGCGGCAGCGGCGGCCCCGGGCGCCCCGTTATTCCAGGTAGCCGTCGAGCGCCTCGAGCTCGCTGTCCGTGTCGTAGAGCACGGAGCCCGGCTCGGAGAGCGCGCCCAGCTCCAGCAGCGCCTGCTCCACGTCCTCGGGCAGGAAGACGATGCCCACGTTGAGGACGATGTACTCCATGAGGAAGGCGTAGTAGAGGATGAGCAGGTTGACGAAGAAGAGGCCCACGTAGAACATATAGGGCAGCACGAGCAGCGCGGGCAGCGGCCACGACTCGAGCGCGTCGAGGCGCGCGCCCACGGCGCCGGGCATGCGGCCGGGGAGCGGGGCGCAGTGCGGAGCCGCCCGCAGC